>JASKGO010001185.1:0-11504 GCA_030556065.1 Holobus sp. GC000080
TGTAGATGGGGTGTAGTGGTGTACTTATTGTTTTGATGGTATAGATGTCGCTCTACTGATATGCGCATGCGCTGTTTGTATAAGCACATCAGTCATGCGCCATGACAGCCGAATAACCTACGTCATAGCCTTCTTTTGATTACACGTCGCCTATCCTCTACACCGCTAGTTAATTAATTCAATGTCCTAAAAAAAATGAAATAATAGCTACTAGTAGACATTACAGCGGATGTACAATGTGCTTTTGTCTCTTGTAACACTTCTATGTAATTGCACGTAAGTTAACGTCTTGCTAAAAGTCTCTCAAAGGTCATACTGCACTTTGTTATATGCAACTTTCACTTATTTGTTTCATGCAGTCTTAACATATGTTAATTACCTGTTTTGTGGTTACTCTTTGCAGAGACCGAGAGACCAGAAGGCTGAATGCACCGCAGGACTACAAACAGTGCCCCAGGAGGCACGCCATCTGTGCAAATGTACAATCCCAACAATCCACCTCTGAATCAAGAAGTGAGTCTACTTTCTTGAGAAATTTGATTGTACCTTTAACTGTTTAACTCTTTAGTGGCATCAGCAACAGCACTGGATGTCCAATAATGAAAACCAAGTTGACTTGCATAACCAAACTGTGATGAACAATCAAGGGAGTTACTGGCAACAGCAGCCAGTGCCTCCTGCGGAAAACCAACAGGTAGCACAGCAGCCATTCCAGCAGATGAATTACTATCAACAGCCTCAGTATGATCAGCAGTCATATAGTAAAACCTATGGCAATCAGCAGGTGTTGGGTGCCACAAACTATGTGCAATCAGGGACTGCTAATCAACAGCAACAGAATCAAGACACTTGGAATTGGGGCTGGGGTGATGAGGACAATTCCAATACTGCTAATGTTGTACAAAATCAACAGCAGATTTACACAAATAATGCTAATGTTCAACAACAACAACAACAACAACAGCAGCAGCAACAGCAAGTTGGGACTGCTATAGCTGATAGTTTTGCAAATGATGAAAGTTGGAATTGGAATGTGGAAGAATCAGCTGCCAGTTCCACACAAGTCAATCAAGTGGAAGCTGCTGCTAATGTGGAGAATGTTGAAGAGTCAAAGACTGGCAATTTGTTCCCGAAAATTGGTGATCTTAAGAAGGCTGAACTTTCTGATACAGGTTTGACACTTTTTCTTCATTTATTTTTAAATTTTTGTTAAGAATTTGATAAGAATCAAACAAAAAGGTTAATGATTGAGTTTGCACTTAATGATAGTTTCACTATGGAATTATTTAATAGGGTGAGGTAATTGGCAAGTAAAGAATAGTATTTAAAAAATGTAAAAAATTCAATTTTTAAAATTTTAAAAGGTTTTTCTTTCATTAAAACAAAAATTCAGAAAGAAAAATGTTTTGTAGACCTCTGTTGTCAATATGTTTTTCAAATTTTGTTTACAGAACAGATTTACTTATAGATTTTCCTTTCTATTATCAAAGAAAAACTGTTGATTTCCAAAAACATTTGCAGTTCTTAGCCATTTCAGTCTTCCTTTTCTAATACAAATAAAAAATAAACATTACTTCTAACAGGTAGAAGAGCTAGAAATGAACACTTGACACCTCAGTGGTCCATAGAGTCGCAAGTAAGTCAAGAATCTTCCGATGACATTCTGCATACATCGGAAAGCGATAAAATCTACTCGCAAGGATCTGCAGTAAGCCAATCCCCAGTTTCCGGTGTGCAGACTCCTTCAGATACTACTAATAATGCATCACTTGCGGAAGCGAAACCTTTTGAAATCAGTCGAAACAAAGAGAAAATCGATGGTCCTCCCTTGGCAACTGCCGACACGGGCAAAATCAATCTGAGAAAGGAAACAACGAAACGTCTCTACGTTAACTATACGGAGAACAGGAATTATTTCATGCCGCAACAGCCGATAAACCAACCAAATTTGGAATCGTTGCCGGACAATTCTGAGGCCCCGGAGGTGGCGGATGTGGTGGAAAACGTAGAGATTGCCCCGTTGAATACCGAACGCAATCAGTACTTGGAGACCGGCCAATTATCGGACGAGAATCAAGATAACAATGATGCATTGCCGCCGCCCGGTTTAAGTCGCATGGTTTTGGGACAAATGGAACAGGAACCGCCGAAAGGATTGAGTCGAATGGTACTGGGGCAGACGCATAACCAGATGCCTCCCATTGGGCTACATCGGATGGTCCCCGGCGAATCCAGCAGTCCCGAATTGCCGACTAGATATAATTTGGACGATGGTGCGGAGCGTTCCGAACGGGAAATGAGAATGCAATCGCGCTCCGCAACAATCGGTGCTGATAACAATCAAACTAGTAACGTGCAAATGCCGCTGCAAGAGCAAGAGGAACGCGAAACTAAGTTAGATGGCGCGAATACTTTGGATGATAACGATGATGATGATGATTGCAATGTTCGCGACGAGTTGGATGTGTCGGACGGTTTGAGGAATTTGGCAATTGGAGAAGAAAGTCATCGCAAAGAACGATTGGAGTCGCCGTTATTGGACAGCGATGCTGAAGGCGACAGTCATTCGAAGTCTTCGCATAATGAGCGCAGAAGGATGAACGACGGTAGTGATGGACGGCGAAAGGAACGTCGAAATGATGGTGGTAAACAACGCAGGGAGCGGTATTCACCATCGCCTTCAAGTATGGACTACGACCGGGACAAATCTTCGCGTAGAAGATACAAGGATAGGTACTATCATGTGGATGATACGGATTACTACAGTGATAAGGAGCGCGAAATGAAGCGTCAGGAATATGACAGGAAGTATTATAGTCTAAGGCGGGAAAGAGGCGACAGAGATGTAGATAGACAAGGGAAACGCAGTGATAAAAGAGACAGGGATGATTACAGGAGAGACCGCAGTGATTATTATCAAAGATTTGATGATCAGAGGTTTGTAGTGTCATTTTTTTCTTCATTTTGTTCATTTAATTGTTTTTATGGTTTTGATTAGATCACGGCCATCTAGTCGATCGGATTCCATGCATGGTTCCTATAGAGACAGACCTTCAAATAGCGAAAGAAGACACCGGGAACATCACCATCAGTATCCCCATCGGGAGAGCAGGAATCGAATGAAGGATCCCTACGGAGGAATGTACAATATGCCAGTAAGTACTACAAGCCAAATGGGAAAAACCAAGGTTTATGGGGATAATTTCCAGGGCTACAATTATGATCCATACAATCCGTACTACCAGCAATATCAGTACCAGTACTTGGAGAATTTGCGTCGCACAAATCCGCGCGCTTATGCGGAATGGTACAACAAATACTACCAGCAGCAGCAGCAGTCGGGGGCGGCGTTTGGTCCGGAAGAGAAAGCGTCGTCGATACATTCCGGTCGCAGTTCTGCCAACGATGAACTGGCTAAAGAAAGGTATTGTTTTTATTTTTAGTAACACAAACAAAAAAGAAAGTTCAGTCTTTTGCTTTGCACTATTTTTGTTTTGTTCTTTTTATGAAAAATGTCACTCATTGCGTTTGCACACCACATTCGTTTGGCTTGCAATTTCTCACGCTGTTTATTAGGTACTTGAGGCAGAACTATTATGGCCATCAATCGTTTGTCGGAGGATACTACGGACATAGAGAACAGCATCACGACATGGGGCATCAGTACAGTATGATGGACGACAGTAGGTAAGCGTAGCATCCCTGGAAGAATATGTTTAGGATGTTGTTTTTTTTATAGAAAGTTATAGAAAATTCGGTTGATAATTACAGCTGGGGGTTTGGTTCTCTTTGGTCTGCATTATAATTCGTTTAGGTTCAGTTTTTTCTTGGTAATTATTACTATCAACGTGTAAAAATTGATTGCTTTTATTATTAACACAATTCAATCATTTGTCATCAGTTTCTGTTATTGGCTAATTTTATATTTTGCATGCTTCCTTAAAAAAAATGGTAATTTTCTGTTCTTTGTTACTATTTACTTGTTACTTTGATTTTATTATTAGATAAAAAAAATAAGAACATAAAATTACCGCTAGATGTAAAAATTTCTTTGTTTTTATTGCTTATTAATTGCTGTTTTTTTGTTTGTCGGTGTAGACCTGCTGATTACACTGATAATTCGTTGACCATCGATGATGCTAACGTTTCGCATCGCATGACTCCTGCGAAGTTTTCCACGGCGCACATTAAGGCCAACATTAGTTGTGGAAAACTGGTGAAAATTTTGCCGCAATACCCACTGGATGGACAGAGTGCCACTGTGGAATTGGAAAAGATGACGGATTATCTGCTGGATGATGGCGAAGTGGATGAATTGAGACGGTTTCCGGGACCGTTGATTCAGAAGGTCACACACAAGAAGACAATTATTGAGTACTGCAATGGTAAACTGCAGAATATTAGCAAGGAAATCGATGATCCCGAGTCGTATATTTTAATGTGGAAATTGTTGATTTTGTTGATTCAACAGAATGGGGTAATGTTCTCTTTTTATTTTTAGGTTTTATTTTGTGCTCCAACTTTATAATTTATTTTATATTGTGTTTTGCAGGTGGTTATTGGAGCTGATATTGCTGAGCTGCTGATGAAAGATTGCAATGGCAAAGGGGCTACTTCACAAAGACCGTCGTCCCGCACTTCAAACAGCAGTGGAATTGTGGAGAATTCCGAGGGAAGCAATGTAACCGATGTGAACAACGGTGCCAATTGTACTTCTCCTTCTAAGGAAGAAATGGTTACTGATAAATTCAGGGAATATTTAATTTATGGTTCGGAGAAAGAAGCTCTTGGTAATGTTTTTGGTCTTTTTTCTTATAAATTTTAAGTTAATTTTTTTTTATTTCTGGTACGACAGAATGGGCCATCAAGAATAATTTATGGGGACACGCATTGTTCCTAGCAAGTAAATTGGACAAAAGGACTTATGCGAATGTAATGACCAGATTTGCCAATGGTTTGCCTATGAACGACCCTCTGCAGACCTTATATCAGCTACTCTCTGGCAAAATTCCTGCATCTGTTACTGTATATTTTAATTTTATTTTTGTTGTTGTTTTTTATGTAATTTTGTGCAATTTTCAGTGTGTAAGTGATGAAAAATGGGGTGATTGGCGGCCGCATCTGGCAATGATATTGTCCAATACAACGCAAAGACCGGACTTGGATAGGAAAGCAGTGACCACATTGGGCGACACTTTGTTCAGCCGCGGCAGCCTATACGCTGCCCAGTTTTGCTACCTAATGGCCGAGACCACGTTCAGCAATTATGGTACCAACGGTGCTAAATTGGTGCTCTTGGGTGCCAATCAAAACTTACCATTCGAACAGTTTGCCACCACTGAAGCGATTCACATGACGGAAATTTACGAATATGCACGTCGTTTAAATGATTCGAATTATGTAATTCCCGTGTTCCAGGTAAATGTTACAAACATTTTTTACGTTTTATTTAGGTATTTATTGTTTGTTTCTGGTTTTATTTGTAGGCTTACAAATATTTACTGGCCACTAGATTAGCAGATAGAGGATTCCTGGAGAACGGTTTGGCTTACCTGGAACATGTTTCTTTAACCATCGTGCAGATTCCTCAATTGGTGCAGCCTTCGATAATTGAGAAAATTAGTAAATTGGCTGACCAGTTGAAGTACTACGATCCAATTGATGAAGCCGATGATAACGAAGAATTCACCAATAATAGCACGCTGATGAATGACTATGAAAGACCAGATCAGCCTTGGCTGAGGGATCTGAAAATTGTTTGTCAACAGTATACGGTGGGTATTCTGTTTTTGTTATTCTTGATGATTCTAATAACTGCTGTTTGTAGGCTGGTTTAATAACCCATGAAATTGTTAATAATTCAAATGCACCGACACCTAGTTTAGCACCGCAAATATTACCAGATCAGCAGCAACAAGTGTGGAATACTCGTCCAAATGATATTTCCTTGATGAATCAAACTGGTAACACTGCAAGTGCTTGGCAACCGCTTTCCAGTAATAGCATTGCGGATCAACACGAGGAGTTTGTGCAGCCACAAATTGCTCAGGATGCCCCTCAAAAAGAAGGTATTTACTAATTAGAACAAGCAATGCTACCCAAAATGGGACATCCTGTATAGTTAAAAGTGGCTCTCACTTCTGTCAATTCTTTATTTACCAAACATTTTTTACGAACGAAAAATTTCATATTTTCATTAGACATTATTTTAAATTGATTTACATACATTCAATTTTGAACCACTTCCGGTTTAACCAGAAGTTATTCTTAACTGATTGTTTAATGTCAACCCATGGGTATTTTCACTACTTTCGATTCCTGCGGCCGTTTTTCTAGTCAGTAATCATAATATCCATTATTTTTTTTATAATGGTTAAAAATGTGATTTTTATATAGCGAAGTATTTACTAAAAAAGTCAGTACTTTTAATTTTTCAGCCATAAGTCATGTTTTGCTATTAGACTCATTGAATTCCTCATGTTTTAACGAATCAAGTGATGACAAAGTTAATTTTAATTTTTGAATTTCTAGGATTTAAACTAGACCAACCATGGAATAATAATGCTTCATTCGTGTCTGCAAATCCTTGGAATCAGCAGCAAGATTCTTACAATTCGTACAATCAAGAAACCAATGTGAATCAACAGCATCATCAGCAGCAGCAGCAACTAGCGCAACAGCAAGAAAATGATTATTGGAACGGTTCTTCAAATCAAATGCAGGAGGTGAGTCCTTTATGATTAGGAAGTAGTAAGTCGCTGTAGTTAGCTGTAGGAAAACCAGAGAATTGTTAAAAGCGGTGTTTTTTTTTTGTGGTGTTTTGAAGTAAGCATTATTAATTGCGTTAATGTTTTTTTATCTATTACATTCGACTCGTGAATGGTGGATTGCAGCCAGGCGAGCCAAAAGCTAAAGAGCCAGTAAGTAGTTGCAAAGTTTCGGTGCTCCGGAAGCGGTCCGCAAAGGGCAGCGCTCTAGTGCGCCAACAAAGCTCTAGTTCCGATTGCGAATCGATGATTCACCAGCAACGGCCTATTAATGTTAAGTGCGAAGAAAAGTCGCAATTGCTAAGCCATAAGGACGTGAACAATAAAGTCACGACAAAAGTTAGTTGCTCAAAGTACGAAACGTTCGAAACGAATGCAACGGCAAAGCGGCCGTCCTTTGCAAAGTTGCAAAAGATGAAGTCGCTGGATGAGTCTGGGGCGGCGGCTGCTGCTGCGCAAAAAGTGAAGTATTACGATGCGAAAAGTAAAATCAGCATATCGGCCGAAGACTTTTCCAATTCGGATTTTAAATTGTTGAAACGTAAGGGTAGGAAACACGTGGACGTTATAGCCGATACGGTCGACGCTTGGGCCAAAAAGAGTTCGTCCTCTAAGAGTCAGCTCTTTTTGAATCTGAAAAGTTGCATTTTTAATAAGCCGCCGGATAAAGAGGTGGTTTATAAGCCGCTTGTTTTTGGCGGCACGTTTCCCATTGATGCGCCCACTAGTTCCGCTGGTACGGCTGCTGCAGCAGCAACAGCCGCCGCCCCCACTGCAACCCCCGCTAATAAAAGTAGAAACCACGCGGATGAATTTAAAAGGAATGAAGAGTGTAGTGTTCGCCGGTACGGGCCGGCTAAAAGTTTCGATATTGATTTGCCTATTTAGAAATTTTCGGCACTAACGATGTTTGTGGTCGTCATTGTTTTTAGTGTAGTGTGCAAAATACTGCCTTTATATTGTTAAAAAAAATACATATATTTTGATTGAAGTGATATTACACTATGTACTGCTTTTTATAAATGAAAATATATAGATATCTGTGGGTGGAAGCTGAAAATAAATGCACTAAGCTATCAATATACTTGTTTGTTTGAAACTTATTATACTGCAACAGGGGATATTGAAAATTAGATGCTTATAATCGATGAATATATTTAACAGGAAGCTGCCAGGCCGCAAATTTCGATGCCCAATCAAAGCGGTAGTAGATTTGCGCAGAGTGAGAAACCTGCGGAGACTGTGAGTAGGGAACGGGAGGAACAGAAGGCCCCCGCGAGCAAAGAAATAAAAAATTCCGGTTCCGGATGGTTCGGGGGCATTTTCAGTAAGTTGGCCCTGAGGCCTAAGAACCAAATGAAGTTGCCCGATGATAAGAATCCTTCGGTTAGTATTTGTTTTTTATTTATTTCATTTTATATTGTTTTCTATATTTAATTTTTGTTTTGTCTAAATTTGCAGATTGTTTGGGATGAAAACAAGAAGCGCTGGGTGGATTTAGAGGACGATTCCGTTGATTCCAATACGGAAGTTAAGCCGCCGCCAAAGATGAACGAAATGGTGGCATCGCTTCCCGTAAATGCTAGTCAAACCAATCAAAATATAAACGCTGAGAAACCTCCGATTCCGCCTTCTGCTGCCGGACAAAACATGTTTAAATTGCAAAATAAGAGAAGTAAGTTTAACCAATTTCCTGAACATCGTTATTTTTTAACTTTTTTTAGATATGAAGAAAGCCTATGTGGATATTTTCAATCCTGGCGGTGCCAAAATAACCAGTAGCGATGTGGCCAACGCTAATGTGTCACAAAACGCATCCATGGGTGGTGCTCCGATGAACTTTTTCGTTCCTTCAGGTCCGGACCCCAATGCGCCCATGGACTTTCTGACTCCATCAGCTGGTGCTGTTATCCTTCCGCCTGATGCACAGGTAATTCTTTTTGTGTCTTTAATTCTTTTTATGCATGTGTATTGTCTGGCCGAGTAATTTTTTTTTTGTTTACTTTTCTGTTTGCTTTTTGGGGTTGCTATGGTGGTAGATGTCTAGGTGGAGTTCTTCTAGTTCTCTGTCCAGAGAAGTGCAATCTTATATGAAAACCACGAGACCAAACCTTAGGCGTTAAGTCTCTTTTTTTTTATGCATTTTCCTTTAAATAGCTTTTGTATAAACTTTATTACTTCTTTTTTTAAAGTAAGTAAGTTGTTTTTGTCTAGTTTTATAAGGAAAAATGTCTTATTATTGTTATTATTTGTTTTTTTGCAGAATAATCGGGCCCCGCAAGAAACTTAGAACTAAAACAGGATATTCAATACGAATCCTGATTGATTATCCTTCCAGCGGAATAATTTTTATTATCTTAAAAAATAGTTAGAATGTGTAAATAAACAGTAGTAACAGAAATTGTAATCTAATTAGGTATATTTAAATGGTAACTATTATGTGGTTCATTGTTATTATTATTATGAATTGTAAAATATTACAAAAAAAAACATGGAATGAAGGTACTAACGGTTTTTTTGAAATTCGCTGAATTTCTCATTTTAAGAGGGAAAGTGATAGTAAAGTCATTGATTACGTTTCGGTTTTCCCCACACGCAAATATAAAGTACACTTTTTTTTTAAGAATCGCTTTGGGATTCCTCTATGACGCATCATGGATTGTTACATTCAGGTCAACCTCTTTCTTGAAGTTCATTTTATTTGATACTGTGTATGTGCAATGAGCTGGTTGAATTTTTATTTGTAGTGTTTTCTTTTTTACAAATGCAAAAACAAAGTGAAGAGTTAGATGAGGAAGAACTTCCTCTGTGCATTGTTGAAGATGAGCCATCCACTTCTACGGGCCAAAGAACTCGGAAGCGCAAGGAGAAGGAAAAGTGCCCGTTGAAATGCAAATATTGCGAGAAAAAGTTTACGCACAGAGGCGATTTAAATAAACACCAGCGGACGCATTCGGGGGAGAAACCCTATAAGTGTGATGTTTGTAATAAACTGTTTTCGTATTCTTCGAATTTAAAAAGACATATTTTGGGGCACAGTGGAAGCAGACCGTTTGCTTGTGATAAGTGTGGACGTAAGTTCAGCAGAAGAGACAAACTGATTTTACATCAAAGCAGCAAATTGTGCAAAAAATTAACTTTGAAAAAGAAAAGTGAGACTGATCAAGGACCTACTTGAAAACTGATTTTTTTTTCTTTGCATCAAAATAAATTATTGTGAATAAAAATTTGCTAAAAATGTATTATGAAATAAAATATTTTGAACATAAAATTGTAAAACTTTTAAAAGGAATACGGTTTCTTTGGTTTTCAAGAACTTATCTGCTAAAATTTATAATTAACTGTTTCCTCCGCGTATTTTTTGATCATATTTTCCTACCATAACTTCTTCGGATAAGGGAAAAGAAAAGAAAGTGCCAATAGAACTGCAAAAAAAAAAAACATAAAAAAAGTAATAGTCAACAAATCCTGGGAATTGTGGAACCAAAAGTAAGTTAAACATTTTGCAAATGGAAATTCGTGGAATAGAATTAAATATTAAATTCTATCCCTTTTTGTATCCATAAATAGTTTGAGAAAATCGCCACTCTGTAGATATCTAAATAACTAATCCATCAAGCCAATAACTACTAATTTCTTAATTACGCAATGGCTACCGTTAATTATCGGGCATTATAAATTGCAAATCGCTTATAAAAGGCAAATGATCAACGAATAAGTGCAATATTTCGCAATCGATCTTCAAAATGGATAGAACTGAAAGCGAAATTATGCAAGCTTTAACTTCGATTCTAAAATGGGTACTAATGGAACCAAATAAGCGCACCAAATTCTCCTACGTGCTTTTAATGGTGTTCCTAATAATATTTTTTATATTGTTATACTTTATTTATCTTCTACTGCTTGAACGCAACGAGAAATTTTTCGATGGATTAATTTCCTGCTTCTCTTTGACCCAAGTACCACTCCAATTTCATATCATATTACAACTAAATTACTTTTTAATATATATATTTTTTTTAGTTTTTCAAGACTCTATTGCCCTTGTATTTTGAAAAAGAATTGGCATGGTTAATTGAGAACGAGCGAAAATTTTACTACACCGACACAGAAACGAAAAAATTGAACAAATTAGCTTTGAGAATCGTTCAATTATTTAAAGCGTTTGTTCAAATCTCTTATGTTGTCATAGTGGTTGTGCCGTTTTTGTTCGGACACTTGCCTTTTGAAATGCACGTGCCAAATTTTCCTCATGCTCGCACCGTGCTCTCTATAGTTATTATGCTTCACTTGGCCTTTGATGCGCTCTTTGTTACTTTTTCTGAAGCCTTTTTCATTAGCGTGTGCATCCTCATTATCGGCCAATTTAGGTTTCTCAATCGCAAAATACGAAGTTTGGACATGCAAAGTGCGACTGTGGAGAACGACATTAAAGTCTGCATAGATTATCACAATTTTCTCTTGGAGTATGTCAAAGTGCTGGCCAAAGTTTACAGTATTAATTTCACAATTCAATACTGTATCACGGTGCTGGGGCTCGTTGGACCTCTTCTTCTTACGGGAAAAACGTTTTATCAATGTTAACCAATTCTATATAATCCTTTTAGTTAATTTTGTCATTTTCAGTGATATCGTTTCTATGATGAAAGGCTACTTGTACATGTGTGATGTAATTGTTCAGATGGGTTTTGCATGTTTTCCTGCTCAAAAAATCATTGAAGAGGTAAGTTATATTGA
>JASKGO010001186.1:0-13261 GCA_030556065.1 Holobus sp. GC000080
AACCTGCACATATTTGAAACTCCTCCCAAGTTAATTAAAAACAATGACATCAACCGTCCAATTAAATTTCGCTTATAGATGTAGAGCAAGACGAACAACGGCAAAGATCCAGCGGGATAGATAATTAGCTTATATTTGCATCAACAAAAGAGGCAGCAGCAGAAGAAGCCAATCAACTTTGCGCCGCGTCCCCTATTAAAAGCTTTTGCACAATGTCGCTAATAAAACTGAACGCATTGCGCGGCGAAAGCGCAGCGGCCAAGTCGATTGGCGCGCAAAAAAGGGTTTATTTGTTTGTTTGCGGTCTTGTGTCAACAGTGTCTCTTTTCGATTTGCCATTACCGAGCGAGTTTTCACTTCGCTCGGAAAATGCAATAGGTGAAAGCTGGCTGAAGAGTTTATGGACATGTTCGTGTGTGCGAAGTAAGCTCTTCTCAGTTCACCATCATCATACTCTGCTCACTATATTTCCAAGTGGAAATTTCCAACGCCCCCGACTTCTCTACAACTTACTAATGCCCTCAGGATTGCACAAAGTGTGTTCCGTTAAATATCGTTTACGCGAAATGTGATTAAGTAGTTGCCGTAGCGTTGCTGCTGCTGCTGCTACTACATCAGCAGTGAATTGCGCGAATTGGTAAAAACTTTATGCAGCGACCCAAATTTAAATAAAATTATTTAAGATTACCAAGTCAAGGAAATTTATTGTTTGAAAATAACATCGTTGGCTATTTTATACCAATTACTCTTTTAGTTTTCTGCTTGTGTCTTCTTCAGAATTTAAAGTACCATCCATTCTCTATTCCTTAAGTAATATGATTTCTTTTGTTTGGTTTTTCTTTTTTATTAAATTGCATCATATCTAATTATGCTAGTAATAATAGTTAGTATAAAAGGTAATTATAGAATCAGTCACTAGATTATGATGGTTAAAAGTAAGTTGTCACTTAAGACCAGAAAAATACATTTTTATTACGAATGGTTAGAATAGGTTAGGTCGGGAACACGTAGGTTAATGTTTTGGTAAAAAAAAGGTAGAAATTTATATATAGCACCGGTCAATTTCAGTGATATAAATGCATTTGGTTAATTTAGTAACGAATTTATCAGCTTGATATTCGGAATTCGTGGTATGACTGGAGCACATTTATCATTAGAGGTAAACTCTCTAAATTAAACGAAACTCGCAAATTTAATGATACGATTGCCGTTAGGCATGGAACTTGATTAATAAATATGTGGAACTGTTGCGGAAATGCAAACCAATATTAGTCAATTACTGCATGTATGCTCTTGCATGATTGCGAGATTATAAATCAGGCACTAATAATATCAGGCCTAAAACTGCACATAAGTCTAACTCCATTGAATCTGTTTAATCCCGATTTAATGGGACTCGGAGGAGCACTTGTTTACGCTATCCTCATTATTTACTTAATCTTTAATGTTTTTTAGTTAAGATAAATTCCGACATGCATGTTCTGCTTCTATAGTGGTTTAATGGACCGCTGTATGACCTAATTACTCATAAATCCTAATTATCTATTACGCGGGCGGGGCGGGCGTTCTTTAAGGGTGAAATCGTGCGCATAATGCGAACAATAAGAACGCGAACGCCGTAAATAAAGTATTATATTCTTGTAATTAGACGCTTTTAAGGAGCTGGCCACCTAATCTAACGATAATGACTTTTAATTTACTTAAAACGTGCCCGAATTAATAATTCCTTTGTTTTCTTCGCCGCGTCTGTGCAAACAACAATTATCATAACTGCTGTGCTTCTTATTAAATGCAATTCCCGTTAAAATTTACATTCAACAAAAAAAAGTTACGTTTTTATAACATTAAACAGATTAAAGTGACTCATTAAACTAATAAATTTGTTCGTGACTTGGGGATTTTAAAACTATCAATAAATGTTGTTACCAGGTATTGCTCATAATTCCAAACTAAAGAGAAAATTGAATTCTAGAAAGCTTCATCTTTTTAATGTTCATAACTTAATTACAAAATGCATATATTATTAAACCATCTTTATATTGATCAATCAATTGGTTGGCCGTAGAGCAGAGCTTGGTGGTATTTCAGCTGCAGAATAAATTTGGAATTAATTAATGTATTCGGAATTATATTAACTGTTTACTTAAGATCTATCAAAATATTTATTTTTGCTAATTTTCTGGTATAACTGGTATAACTTGTAAATTAAAATTCAAAAATTTCAATGCAATTTTTAATAAATTATTCAATGTTACAATATAGAATATAAACAACTACTTACATTCCCATTTTTTATGAAACATGACAAGTACATCTGCTAAAATGTAATGATATTATTTCTTTTCTTTCGTTAAAATGAAGCACAATCAAACAAAGTAGTGTACAGCTAAGCGAAAATGGAAATTTGCTGAAAACAATATGATTGATCTGTATGGCGGCGGGGTAGTACTCAAATTTAAAATTTACTGAAAGTTAAAGTGCGGTCATCACTTCATCCATCATCCCGTACATTTAGTGTTCTTTAACTCTTAAAGTTGTTTAAACTGCTTCAGTTAGTTGAAATTGCATCTGTAGCAATACCAAAAAATTTGCATTTGAAAATTGCGCGGATTGTTTAAAGCTTTATTCTCCTGTGTAAAGTTTAGAAAATGAAAAAGGAGGCAAAGGAACAGCGTGGAAGCTAAATTAAAAATATCCCCTTTGTCCCTTAGATGGACATTTTAATCTGATAAAATTCTAAGCCTGTTCTTTTCAGTGCAGGAATTAGGCATATATTTCCTGTACGATACAATTAATGTGCATTTTCAAAATCCATTTACGAAGCTTTCAGGTATTATTTACGAATATAGTTTCTATATTGCGACGTTATATGGGGAAGAAGATGAATAAAAACAACACTTTTATTTTCCTGTTTACAATTCTTTTTTTTTTTTCTTTTTCTTTTTAGAAATAACGTGTACCTATAAAATCTCTATAAAAGGTTTCGCAACAAAGTTATATTATACAAACAAATAAAATCTAGAAAACTTGGTTGGACATTTTATGTACTAAAGTTATTCAAGTGGTTATTATTTTTAAGTTTTTGCAAGTATGTTACTAAGCTCTAAAGATTTTATTCCAGCAGGTGAACCGTTTTGTAAACATTAAAAGCTTTTTAGAAATCTATTATAAAGAGAAAATTTCAACAGTCTTCCCATCAAATGAATAGAAACTTGAATTTTCTGAGATTATTTTCAAATGAGGATTTCCATCTAATTGTAAAATTAGAAGGTCTAATTTAAGATGGAAAAACCGAAACTGACGGAAGCAACCAATTAGAAATTTATGTTTTTGTTGAGTATCGTATGTTACTGATTTATTATAATATCTATCAGTATGGATGCACTGTTAAAGCATTTAATGAGATATAATTATATTATCGACAAGTTTATTAGTCAATATTTCATTGTATCAAAAAAAAAGAGCGAATTAATTGAAATTAAAAAGTTAATTATCATCGAATCTTTAACTAAGACTGATTAGATTGTAAAAGAAGGGAAGAAAAAAGAACCCTTCGGAAGCCCTGTAATTGTAATTAAAGTATTGGAGAAACTTTAGGGATTCTGGAAGTTGGTCGGATCCGATTTTAAAACGAGTCCGATCATGTTTGGAGCTAATAAAAGTTGGAAAACACTAATGAAAACACAATAAGAAAGTTTCGAATAGAAAAAGCGGAAAATGTATGCAAAAATAAACAAACAGTGGAAGAGGGAGGAAGTTTGCGGGAGAGAAAACAGGTCGCTTCGCGCACTGCCAAGTTTTTGCGTGCGATCGTATTTTTTTTTTTTTTTGAACGGCGCACGAAACAGAAGCGGAGGAGTTAAATTTTGATTAATTCGTAGTAACGCGAGATGAATTTACCGTTATCAGGGGTAACAGTGCACACATAAAGCGTCGTCCTCGACAACAACAACAAGCGCTAACTTTCGCCGCCGCCACCGCCACCGACGCCGCCGACGCCGTAATTAATGAATATTCCAAAGTTGCGTGCGTATTCCTCCGAATATATATCATTATACACACAATGCAGATGGATTGTTTGCCAGAGTTGGTGCGTCGAAGAAATTTTATAAGACCCAAGGGCAAGAGGTGAGCTTTCGTAATAATTAACGTTGCAAGTCGCAACGAAGGAGAAATTAGATAAAGGCGTGCCCGCAAATGCGATCTAAAATTAAAACACACTATGCAATTGCCTAGATTGTTAATTACATTTCGTTGTTGCAACTGCAATTTGGGAACGAAAAAAAAGCACGTCGTAAATTAACGAGCTTTAATTACTGTGCGAATTATTACGGGCAAGGGTATGTAAGATTTTTTTTAAATGTATGTTGTATGTGTGAGTCTGTGTGTGTGAGAAAAAGAAACGAATCAATTTTAATTAACGCCATCTGCTCCCAAGCATATCGGCATAATTGAATTTTTCCGGCGAAGGCGAAGATTTTTTTCAGGCACCAATTGCTGCGAAAATATTTGCATTTCCCTTGATTACTCGCACAAAACCTCACAAAAGGAAGAGAAAAAAAGGAGTGCGTTGGAAAAAGTTGAAGCATTTGTTTTCTTTGTAAACCATCCTTGAAGTAATAAATTTACATCCGTTTTGGGATAATAGTTTTAAAAAAGGAAAATAAATTTTGAAATTCAGTTGATTTAATATTGAGGTATGTGTTTTATGGAAAGCCTTAATAATCATTTAACATTATTCAATTTAATGTTCAATTCATAATCATACAATTTTGGATTCTTATATGTATATTATCGAGTGAAAGCCCATGTTTTATGAATGTATGGTACGAGTATTTAGAGAGAGACTTTTGAGTGGGGTTAAATGATCCTAGGGCAAATACCGAATATTCGGTAAAAATCCATGTCGTGGAATTAATTTAAATTAAAATTATATCCCATCCTGTATTAGTATACAATATTTAAATAGTTTTAAAGCCGCTGTATCTGTTGCGTAACTTTAAATGGTTATGTCATCAATGCTTACATGTAGAAATATGATCTACATTCCGCCAGCCATGATGGCCGCTTTAGGAGAGCCAATAGCAGAGCCAGTAAAGTTCAGCCCACTCATGCGCAATACGAAAAACAATATAACCTTAAAAAAATTGTATTTACAACGGCGACTTTAAAGTAATGTTTTCATTCAATTTTACATTAAAATAAACGCAGATTTGGTTTAAAAGGTGTCTTTAATATGTTTAAAACAATGTTATTTACTGAATAAATAAGTGGTTAATTCAGTTGTAAAATTTTGTGGTGAACAAGATGCAAAGAATGGTTTTAGGATTTACGATCGTAGGATAATCCAAATCGAAAAATTTGATCTCTTAAGTAAGTAATTTTTAATATATGTGACAATAAATTATTATATTTACGGTATAATTAACGTTTCATTTTATTTTTTAATTGTTTTTTAATAAAAGAAGCTTTGCGCACTTTTTTAGTCTATATTCAAAATATATAAAATTATACTATTCGCTAAAATATCGAGGAGTTATCGTAAGTTGCGATTACATTTGATCTATACTTTGCAAAAAAGAAAAGTGCAATAGAAATTGAATTTGCAACAGCAGCGGCAAGAAGTCACTGCACATATTCGACAATCGCGAAATTTACTGCAAGTCACACGAAATCGATAAAGATAAATTGGAAATTTTCTATTAGCAGTTCCATAACTACATCGAATGGAAAAACCATTTTCCGCCGCCTCCTACAATAGATTGCAGATCTTCGAGCCGCTCTATCATAACTATGCGGTACGCGTTTTCGGAAGAGATAAAAGAGAGTGAAGACAATATAGATCTATCTATCGGTCGGTAGATGTAATTTACAATCGCCTATTTAATAAGGCATGAACATGGCATGAACCCTCGAAGATAACGGGAAGAACAAAGAAAAAGAAAGCAAAACCGATTTTCTTGGCGATGTCCAGAATTGTTTTCTCTTCTTCTTCTTCTTCATCATCATCATCTAGCTAGACTAGTGCGTGTATTCGCTTCGCACGATAAATGATATTTATAAGCTATTCTCTATAATACAGATATAAACCGAGTACCGACATAGTGTTTACTCCCGTTACACATTTGAACGTTTTCCACAAAAGCGGGGTGCATAATTCAGAAAGATGTTGTTGCGAAATTACTCCTGCCCTTTCTTCCCTAATCTTCAGCAAGTGTTGCAGCGAATGCATTATTTACAATGGAGGTGGTGGGTGCACTTGCGATTTCGGCTCGCCGACTTGCATTTGCTGCATTTTGCTCAGGATTTCGCTGTTATTATAGTAATATGCGCTTAAGTTATTTCATTTACATAATAATAATACATTTGCTTTCGGAGTCATACATTATGTGTGTGCATATAAATTGCAGTCATATTGGCCGACGAGCATTAAATTAATTGCGCTTTATTGGTGTCATCAATGTGCGCCAAAGATTTTATTTAAATAGTATGCTAATTTATAAATTAGTATAAATTTCCGAAATCTAATTTGACATTTATTTATGGCTCTCGGTGCGCAACCCTTTTTGTATAAACACCATTGGTTAACAATAAAATTCCAATAATGAATTTGCATTTCATTTGTGTTGGGTGTGTGTGTGTGTGTGTTGGTAATTTGAAAACAACTGGAAACTCATTTCGACTAGATTTAATTGGGAAACAAATAATTGTTTCATTTTATTAATATAATTTCCATTAGAAGTGTGAAATCGGTTGTTTTAATTGTTAGACGCTGTTAAGACTCCTTCGAAGCGTGAGGGCAGTATAAAGCAGTATAAGGCATAAAAACTCCTTATGCCTGATTAATGGACAAAATTAATTCACATTAAGATTGATAGATATTTGTGACGTTAGTAATAAAATATCGAAATATCAGGTTTTTTTTCTTTGGTGTTTTTCTGCAAGGAAAATAATTTTTTTGATAGTCGTAAAAAACTAATTCTTAATTCATAAATTCCAAGTTTACTAATGAAAACAAAAATAAGTAATTTTGAGAATATATGAAATGAAATAAAAAGTCCGAAAAGGCAGGGTGACAATATTCTCACATCGATTAAGCTTAACTTTTGTAATTTATATATTGCAAAAGGTTGACATTTAATTAAATAAGCAGAAATGTGTTGAATCTCATTACACAGTAATTAAAAAAGTAAATATTTATATTTACCGATTCTAATAATAAAATAATAAAAGGGTTTACGAGAATCGGAAGAAATAAATTAAATAGACTTAGTTTTATGACAATAATCCCCTTAAAAGAACACAAAACAAACTTCGGTAATTTACGACAAAAGTTCCAATAACAATCGGAACATAACCATTGCCATTAATTATTATAAATATTCAAAATTAATATCAATAAGCAATGAAAATATGATTAAAAATGGCAACAGAGAAATAAACATTTACATAAGTCTACTTTATAGTGCTCTAAATATTAAAACTAAATTTATAACTTTTCATCCAGCGTTTAACGATTTTAAACTTGCATTTTACGATGAAAGTAAATGGCGTAGTTAAAGAGCAATCTTTTGTTTATTCGAATGTACTTAATCTTTGCGCGATAAATATAATTTTATGAAGCATTGTGTTATAATATAAAATCCACTTCACTTAATGGGCAGCAATAAAGCGCATTTCTAGTTTTAATTGGAATAAATATTTATGGAATAAAAGAGACGTGTCCATATACTGCTGTTCTATGAAACTCGTGTGTAAGTCGTGGAAGTTAATGAATCAAATTATGCGTCTTTTTTAATTAAAAGAAAAATTAATTGGTTTCATTTATGAGTGCAAATGGTACGAATCATTTGCAATGCTTTTTAAATAAGATATGAGCAGTGACGGAATGAAGCGCAATTTGCGAATTTAATTTTCATGATCCTCCACACTAAAGACTCAATCATTCTGATATGCAATCTTCGATTTATATTTTTGTTGAATGCATTTTTTATATTATGATACTTAAACATAGAACATTCTGATAAATACAAGGTAATTCAAACACGTCATAAAGGATTTCGCTTTTTATTACATTTTTATTATACCTATAAACACTTGGGAAAGAAATACAAAAAATAATCAAAATAATCCTTAATGTGTGACAAGACACACAAAAGATAACGTCTACTTAAGCATCAATAATTAATTAATATCGGAGCCTGAATATTGCTTAGAAACAATTATGAAAACTTCAATGATGTCCGTGCAAAGAAATTGGAATTTCTTCTGTTCGCCACTTTACGATTTCAGAGGACTGAAAGCGTGTTAAGAAGATTTCCCAAGATGGAAAATTGTATTTAGGATTAGCACTTTGGAACGATATTTGAAACAATAAAGTTTTTTTTTCTTTTTATACTTTTGTTCAGTGTTTACGCCAAAATCCAATTGGGCTATTGCTTTTTGTTTGTTTGTTTGTTTTTTAATTGACACAATTGACTGAAATTAATCAACTTTCTAAAGAGAAAAGAAAAAAGAAACAACACGAGGAAAGGCAAAATTAGACCAATAGCAATGTATGCACGTAGTTGGAAACATGCAAATTTTGACACGGTGTTTATTGTGAATAGCTCCTTCACCCCCGACTGGAATTTACGTCTGCGTGATTTACATGGGGTAATCTGTAAATGTAAAACGTCGAGGCGGCGTACCGTGCAAAGGGGGCGGCGTACTCTGCGAATGATTATATAGAACTATTTGCGAACGTTTCGAAATCCATTTCGTGCGGCATTTCGAAAAGGAATGATGACCGGAAAATAAAACCGATGTACGGACAAAAAATGTTTTTCCGATGCCCCAAACCCCAAACCGAATTTGTATCCATCGAGAGGATTAAAATGGCCAGCAGCGCGAGTTAAATAAATTTTTGCGCAATGGTCGCTAATTTAAATAGTGAGCGATAAATAAAGGGCGAAAGATTTACAATATCATTTGTAACGTGTCTTCTGTGCTAATTGCCTTTAATTTTTTTTTTTTAGTTGCGCAAATTGCACTTTTATGCGCAGAATTAAGCGCTTGAAATATTTTTGGTGCATGCAAATCGCACTTTAGAGATAATTTAAATATTCATTGTGCAGTGTTGTGGCGGTTGGAATTATTAATGGAAATTGTTGCTGCTATATTTAATTTAAAAATCTTCACAAATTATTTATTTGCTTTTTTTTTATTAAAGAGCTGCGAAATTTTTTTGAAAATGTAAAATGAAAGAATTATGAAAAATCATAATAAAATACATATGGATTAATATAATTTATTGAAATTATTTCCATTTATAATTGATTTTGCATAATAAAGTAATAATATAAATGGCATATTTTGCAATATGCGGTTTAATTAATTATAAATTCAATAAAGTATTTCTATTACAGCTAATGAATTATTTAGTTAATTTAATTAAATTAAAAAATATGTTCGGCAAAAACAAATGTAGCACTGTATTAAAACAGAGTTTATTTTGTAAGAGACAAGAAATATTTAATTATATTTTTACTGTAAATGTAAGCAGCAATACGAGTATATTATTCAAAAAGTGTATTTTATAGAAGTAATAAAAACTTAAAACTATAACTCTTTTATGTTTTAAACAATATGTGTAATGAAATAGGTACCCCAGGTATCAAGTATGTATACTCTGCAAAATAAATGTGGAAAAAATATTACAAAATAAATTAGTTATTCCTTAAAATGCCAATTAAATATGCAATAAAATTAATCAGAAAATGGCAAACAATGTAGCAAATTAAATTAAAATGACTAATGACGATAATTAAGCATTAGCGCTAAAAATGCAAGAAACGAATTCCGCGTGATTAATCCTAATCCCCCGTTCGAGCCATTTATCCGCGTTGTGTATAAATATTTAAAAGATATATTTTCCCTGCTAATGCAATTAATATGATTGATGTTGCGTAACGAAGGATTTCAAAGAATGTCTTTTTTCGCATCGGACGTAATTAATCAAAGGCGCCTTAATTAAAGTCGCAAAATATGTGCGAAAATTAACAGTAAATATTGCCGCACGATGCAAAATACATTTGCATTGCAAAACCGAATATCGGTTACCATACCGTACCATAGTAGCCCGGCCCGTACCATACAGATACACTTTAAACAGCCCTCTTGCTGGCAATTTAGTAAATGCAGCGCGCGCGCGAAGAAGCGGACCATTAATGATTCCCGGCAAATTAAAAGAGAATATTATTAGTTTGGAAGTGCTCTTAGGAAGCACTTTTCTGTTTTCGACATGAAAGTATCAAGGAAATACACAGAGAGAAAAGTCGCTTGAAAAACTCTTGAAATTCGATTAAGCCTTTTTGTATTATTGGGACTTATGTTTGCACCGAGTTCGTTCCGCGCGTTCTCTTTGACTTCTTCTGCAAATTTTTCCCAACAAGTTTTCGCCCGATAAGTTTGAGTTGCCCTTTAAAATTGCATTTTTAAGCCATCAAACACAGCAATTTCATTAGCAAAAATCAAATTGAATTATCGTTTTCACTTATGCCATATCCTACCTATAGCTATACTATGTACCGTAAGTGCCTGCCGTTTGTGGAAGATCGTTGCATTAATTAGGCCAATTAATAGCTGAATAAACAAAATTATAACCGCATATGATATTCAATAATATTACTAATTAATACTGCCGTCGATTGAAATGTACACAATATACTAATGTTGGTAAAATAATAACGATACTACACAATAGATTTACCTATAGCTGTTATTGTAATTATACGAGTAATACCAATAACATAAAAAAGGAAAAATAATTTACACTGTTTTCGATCCTTAAGCCTCTGCTAAATCCAATTAAAAGTTTAATTAACGTAGTAAAACAAGTTCGGTCGGATTCCAACAAGCTTCGATAAGCTGTGTTTACAATTAATAACAAATAAGACGGAAAATCGCTCAAATATGTACCGGGGAAGGATATCAGATGAATAGTTACGGAAAGTTTTCCCGATAAGCAAACAAATAAAGCGTGAATTTTCAATTGGAAGGGAAAGAGGGTCGAATTTTATTGTACTCGTAGTTCGTCAATGAAAGCGCTCTTATTTAACATTGAGCTTTCAGATGGACGCTCTAGGATTCAATATTGGGGGCAAAAGTTGCAAGTGAATTTCGATATTTTGTTTGAAAGAGAGATAGGGCTAGTACAAACAAAACCGTTTAGAGCTCGAACAAATGACTGGGGAATTTAAGTGCAAAATTGGTTTGATTTTCTTCTTAATGTGCGCTAAGTGCTTTCCGTTTTAGAATAGGTGCCAAATTAATGACGCTATTGAAAGCTTCATTAGCGGTTCCTTTTTTTTGCCCCGCTGGTTTACTTAATGGCAAAGTTTAGTGCAGATTTTCACTTTAAGTAAGAACGCGCGTAACTAGCGGGAAGCAAAATTCATCCCAAGGGCTGCACTCTAGGAGAATAAGCAAGGCCATAATTAATAAAAGTGGCGCGCACATAATGAGCCCGAAGTTCACAAAAGAGTGAGCAAAGTTTCAAAAAGCAATTTTTCTTTTCTATTATTACTGTTACTAGTAGGGAGGAACCTGGGAGACTCTGGAAAACTATTTGCCGGAAAAATCCGAAAAATTTTCCCCGGATTAGATGGGCGACTTGTGCAATCGCATCACGTCGTAACCCGGAGAGCAAGAAATAAGAAAAAATTGTACCGAAGAAAAACGCAGTTTGTCAAAGATCACTTTAAAGTTCGGCAAAGATGACTTCGTATGTCTGTTTCTTTGCCTGTTTTTTATTATATTTTTTTTCGGGAATGCAATTTAGGGAAATGAAATGTTAATGCTACCTAAATAAGTGCTGTTGGTCAACACCCAAAAAACCTTAAGAGGATCGACCATTACCGCGATGATGTCACTTAAGCCAGCACATCGCCCGCTCGAGGCGGCGGAATTTCGCGACGCGACGTAACGAACCGCTTCATGAGGCGCACTGGCGGATCTCGCTGTGGCTGTGGTCTGGTCCGCACTCGCGCAGCCGCCCCCGCCGCCAACAACATTGTCAACGGCTTCGAACGCACAGAAATAAAAAACTATTGTCTCTCTCTGCTGTCTCTCCCAAGATGTGTAGGGTTTTTCCGCAGTTCTTTGTTCTTCGCTAACCGGAATAGAATTTAAAGTAAATATTTTTGTTTTAGTTTTCTTTTTTTGTGGAAAATAATTGCCGTTATGCCGTTTTAATTATCTCCTCTGTTTAAAGTTAACCACTGTAAATGTAATGAGATTTCGTGCATTTTATTTACAATGATTTCTAGGACTACAATATTCAACAATTTTCAACTTTAAATAAAAAAGTAATAACTTTTAGTCGACTTTTATAATTTTTTAATTTTTTTTTTTTTTTGAGATTAGCTTTGGTTTGAGACTAATTCACACATAATGAAAATTATAAAACAGAATGTAATTTTATATTTGTTTGCTTGTTAATATTGGGAAAAATTATGAATATATTTAATTTCGAATTCATTTATTGAAAGTTCCAAACCCGTACATTTATAATGGTGCTTTTAGTTTATAAACCTAAGCCGGATTAAAATATGTTTTATATCTAGAATATTGAAAAGCTTAAATTTATAACTTCCTCAAAAACTTCTATCTAATCATTTTTTCTTCCCTTACTTTATAAATAATAATTCAGTAATACAAAATACTTCTCATTAAAGCTAAGTTTAGCAAAAACATTGAATATCTTGAAGAGTTTTCCCAAAAATTTAATTTATATAGAACACTATTATAAAGTTTTATTCGCATGTTTAAGCCTTTTTGTTGAATAAAGATTTGCAAATCAGCAAACATTACAAATTTGTATGAACCGATCAGGATTATTTCTAATTAATAACATTTTTTTTTATTTATTTAAAAAATAATTAACAAGGTAACATAAAACAAAGTCACACATAAAACGAGTCATAAAAAAGTGAAAGATTTAAAACAATTTCGGGAATCCAGCTTCAATTAGTTATCTATCGAACAAAAATGACTTTAATTCCAATGCAATTATTGCAATTTAGTTAATTCCATTTATAATTTCCCATATAAAAACAGTTTAAAAATAAGATGAAAACGTCCCTTAAGACGCCGTTTTCAAAGTTCAACCACATAACGGTGACTTGAGCACAAGCAGTCTTTATCAATTGATAACGACGCACATTATTAGATTGGAGGAGCATCAGGGAGAGCTAGTTATACAGAGACTTTGTTCGTTTTA
>JASKGO010001187.1:0-34752 GCA_030556065.1 Holobus sp. GC000080
ACCCCGGGAAAATTATGATTTATGGATTTATGGTACCCCCCGTCCAAATCTCCACTAGTGCAATAATTACAGACCATAAAATTTGTCCAGAGTGTCGAGTCTTTGATCAAAGCCCAAAATAAATGTTAAAATGTTAGATGTAACGCCACTGGAAATTGGAATCCCCATTAAAATGTCCCCCTGCATTTTGATGAACGCGCACTGCGCTCAAATCACAATATAACAATGAATACAGAAAACTGGTAGTCTAATAATATATCAACATTCAACTCAACCAACATTATCAACAAAACAACTACAGTGAATACTTACTGTACATGTACAACTGTACTCACTACTCAGTTCTGTACATTATTACATTTACTAAATTTACTTATTCTTATATTATTCGAGTTCTATTACTGCTCGTATGCCAAGCCAAGTACCATTTGCATAAGTGATTCCGATACGCTACATATAGAGATTTTTATTGATGCAGGAAATATTATGTTTTGTTAGAATAAAATTCAATTTAATATTTTCACACTTTCTTCTTTTTTTTTTTCAATTTACAAGTAATTCAAAAATTATATAAGAAAAGTAATAAAGTAGCTAACTATAGCTAACATATGTTTATTTATTATTGAGTAATAAATTTTCAAATAAAATTTCATTTTTTATTTTAATTTCGTTATTAATTTATTATTATATTTAATTATTTATTATAATTTATATTAAATAAATTTTTATAAATATTTTAAATATATTAAATCTGAATTTAAAAGAAAAAACTACTTTTTGAAAACTTTTCTACAAAAAAAAAATACTAATAACTTCAAAAACTTAAAGAGGTAGTTCTAAATAAGAGATGGGAAATGATGAGGGAAAGTTACCATTTACCATTCACCATTAACTTACAGAAGACACGTGCCATTACATTATATTTGGCAGCTGTTGCTATGTCCCCCTCTTGGAACTTTTCGATTTCCATATAAGAAACCAAAAAAAAAAAGGCAAGGCAAGAAAAAAGCAAGTAAAAAGCATGAAAAACCATTTTAAAGTTCTGCAAAGAAAATCATCCATTTCCACTAAAAAATCAGCAGAAAATGAATTTAATATGACTTCATTAGACGAAACATTTTGTAAATTATAATGAAGGAAAAAGGAAATAAATTTCTAAGGTTTGTGCAACGCCACTGGTTTTATCTACCCCATGCTTACACACACACACAGACACACACACATGAACACACATGTACATTCACAAATGCATACATCCGAGCACACATGTATACACATGCACATATATATATATATATATATATAAATATATATAGGGCAAAATGCAGCTGTTCCCTATAAAAGGTACGTGCTGTCGGTTGGTCTACCGTTAACGGCACGCACCATCAGCAACCAGCAAGCACCCGGGAGGAACTGGCTGAAGTCTGAACAGTCGTTACCAGACGCGACGCGGGTTAACATCTCTGTTTTTTTTCTTGTTTTTTGTTTTTTGAATAATATAAAATAAAAATAAAATAAACAAATTAAAAAAAATATATAATAAAGAAATTAAATTTAAAAAATGTCGCGTCCTAAAAACTCCTATACAAATCCGGCTTTCTGCCAGCAAAGCGAATTTTATCAGTCGCGCTGCAAGAGTCCAAACAGAAGTGTCCGGCAGTCGCCGGTGGGTGCCCAAGCGGTCCATCTACTGGACACCTCGATACGCAGCGTTCAGAACGAACCGTTGCCGCCGAAACCGGTGGAGTACCAAGAGGACGACTACCACGAAGAGCAGGAGTTCTACGAGGAAATGATTCTGGACGACAGCGGTGCGGTTCAGGAGAAAAAATTCGTGGTGGTGCACAACGAGAACCGAATTTACGAACAGAAACCGCGCTACGAATACATTCCGCTGCAGGACCACGAAAGGCAACCGTTCAACAAGGTGATGTACCACGAAGAAGTCGACGCTTCCACCGGCCGCGTCCACAGATACGCTACGATTCCCTCCGATGAAGAAACGGAAGAAGTGCTCAGCAAAAGATACGCTTTGGTTCCGGTCGAGGAGATCCGCAGTGGTGGACGTTACGCTGTCATCACCCAGGATGATATCACACATCGTTACGATTATATTCCTCATGTTCCCAGCACACCAACTAAATCTACGACGCAAGTTAGGACTCCTGTTAGAGTTGCTAATAGGGTACCTCCTAATCCGGAAGCCACGCAGAAATTACATGAATTGCTTACAACGCCCAGAAAGAAGTTGACCACGCCGAAAAGTCCGGTTTCCATCACGCCGACCCAAAGAGCGCAAAATTTAAAGTCGGCACCCAGAGCCCAGCAGAAACTTAATTACGCCCTAGGCAGCCGGCAGGTTCCCGAAAAAAGACACACGGCCATCGTGCAACCGATGTGCTCTAGTCCTGTCTACTGTGAAACTACCAGCAAAAATGTTTCGAGATCGTGGAACAGTTTGCAGAAGCATCCTGCGAATGCAACCCTTGCTGTGGCGGCTTTCATGATGATTCTTTGCGGAGGGGTCACTAGCGGCTTGTGCATTTATATGATCTCCTTCATGGGTCGCGTGTACTTCTTGGACTTTGGTATCCTATCTGGTTTCACGTGCTTCTTGTTGGGACTTTTGGGTTTCCGTTCACGCAACGTCTACTGGCTGCCCAACCGTAATTACCTTTCAGGTAACTAATAACTAATTGCTTTAATTGTTTTGTTATGTGAAACATATAGTTAAAAAAATGTGTTGGTTTGCAGGGTACTTCGTTTTGAGTATTTTTAGCCTGCTTACTTGCGCCGGCTTGTTAATTCTGCTGTTCATGCAACCAAGACCTGGCAGTCCTTTGAACGATATGACATCCGGAGCCGTGTGCGGCATTTCCGCTTTGTCTCTTTTGCTCGCTTCCTCCGGGGTCGTGGCCAGTTACTGCTGCAAGGTTCCGCCCCCTGATAATAGGGTACAACATGGTGCACCTGGTTTCAATATTTAAATTTTGGCTCTGCCCTAATAACTCTTCTTGTAATTTCTTCAAGATTTTTTCTTGTTTTTCTTTTTTGGAACTATATGGTTCGACAAGATAAAATGTTGGAGATTGGTGATTATTATTTAATATTAATTTAAGAAATTCAAGTCAACGACATTTCCAAAGACTTTGTATATATATTTTTAATTTTTATAAGTTTTTATAAGTATTTATTAAAAGAATGTTTTTGTAATGAATTTGGAACCTAAAGTGAGGTTGCTAATTAACTTTAAATAAACTTTTTATAAATTTTCTTCTTTTCATATTGTTCTTCTTTGATTTCTTCGTTTTTTTTTTTATTAGTGGCTTTATCTTTTCATTTTTAGGAAAAAACTTCTGGTAATTTCATTGATTGTGTAAGTTATAAGTAAAAAGTCACAAAAAGGTAATTTTTTGTGATTTTCCAAATTTCCTAAGATTTGAATTTTTTTGAGATATACAGAACACTATTATTACTTTCTTTTCTTACATAAATTTATTTTTTTATTATGAATTAATTTATTACCAATAAATTAAAAAAAAAATAGTTGTTTCTTAGACTTTTCTTTATATTTTTAAAAAGATTATATAAATTTCAAAAGTTTTTATTGGATTTTAAAGAGGAACGATTGCTTTATTAACAACTAAAAAGAATATTCAAAAAAGATATTTTTAAGGGTAGTTTTGAGGTTCTAAAGTTGACCAATTTTTTCCGATTGGTTTTAAAATTAGTCAACTTTAGAAAGTCAAAATAACCCTTAAAAAATTACTTTTTTTAATTGTCTTTTTATTGATAAATTATAAACAATAAATAACTTTATTAAAAGTCACCATTTTTCTTAATAATAATCGTTTAAAATTATATGAATTATGTTTTTAATTTTCATAAATTTTAACTTAAAACTAAACCAACGCTTAGAAAAAATACATTAAAAAAATTATAGGCTTTTAAAGAGGTTTAAATACTTGCTTTATTTGGAACTTTAAAAAAATAGTTAAAAAGATATTTTTTAAGAGTAGTTTGGAAGTTCTAAAATTGACTTTTTAACCTAAAGTGATAACAAAAACCAATTAACTTTAAATTAACTTTTTATTACTTTTTCTTGCACATTCTTCATCCTTTTCTTGCTGTTGTTAACAGTTTTATCTTTTGATTTTTGGAAGAAGAAAAAAAACAGCTTGTAACTTAATTGATTATGTAAATTATATAAAAAAAACTCACAAAAATGAAAAATTTTACTGCAAATTTCCCAAATTTACAAAATTTTGAAAATTATAAAGACGCACAGAGAGTTCCTCTTCCAATTTCTCCAGAAACCGCAAGTTCCAAAATAAAATTATTATAAATTATATCAATTTAAGTCTTTATCAACTTTATCACTTCTTTTTGGAAACATTTAAAAAAAAAAATAATTATTGAAGACCATTTTTATTGTGTTTTTTGAACATATTTTAGTGAGAAAAACGCAAACAAAAAACCAAAGAAATAAAAAATTGGAAATTTTAAAAAACAAAAACACAAAAATTTCCATATGTCTAAACCAAAAAAAAAAAAAAGGCTAAACATTCAATAAGAAGAAGAAAGAAAACTGTTTCCTGAGTTGCCTAACGTAAACCACTTCTGAAACCAAAAGTTGAAAAGTAACTTAAGTCCCAAGCGACTGCGTACACCTTTAAAATTCCATTGGGTGACTTAAAGTCAAAAGGAGTATAAATTGCATTTTCCATACGCTAGAATAGACGTTGCAAAAAACCAAAGCCCGCAAGTCCGTAAAGAGACGAATAATGCAAGTAGTCACTTAATGTTTATCTTTAACGATCCGCTAACTGCCACTAAAGACTAAAGACTAAAGGGTCTAGCTAGAGTCATCAAAGATGGCACTTGAAGTATAAATGTAATGCCTTTTTCTTCATCAGTTCTTGCCTCTTGGTTCTTCGGATCAGTGAGTGCGGTACCGCGCGGCGCTCAGGGTGCATTAGAAGAACCCGCAAGAACCCAAGAACCGATTCCATGGGCTCCATGCACCGCATGTGAGAGAAGAAGGAAGCGAAGAAGAGGTGGGGTGGTAACAGCTACATTCCGATGCCTCAAGGTTCGTTGCTTGTTGCCACAAAGAGAGCCAAAGAGCCATCTGCAAGAACGGTTGGTCAGGCCGCTGACTCCATACCGCATCACCAGCAGAACGCTACATACGCGAAAAGTGCGCAATTAATGCAACACAAGAACGCCAATCGGCTAATTAGTGATTCGTTAATAGACTTTTGTGAGATTTGTTTAGTTTCGCAAAGTGGAAATACTTTAAGATGAACGATCGGATGTTTACAGTGGACCAGAAGAGCGTTTAGTTATTATTTATTTAGTTGCAGTTGCAATTAACAAGGTAAGTGCTTCTTTTTAATTTTTTTTTTATTTTATTTTTTTATTTTAAATTTACTACTTGCAAAATAAAAAAATTAACATAAAACTAAATGGAATTTAAATTAAAAAGAAGTGTAAAGTATAGGAAAAGCAAAGTTTCTCTCACGATTCCTTCGAGACCGAGAGTGTTATTGGTACCCATTGGTACCTTCCATTCCATTTATACGTCCGACCAATTTACGATCCTCCGTGTTGACCTCTCTTTCCTGCTGCTTGAGTTTCGGTTTAATAATTACGCTCAAATATTTACCGTTTTGCTACACACGAACACTGCCTGTGTGTCTGATCTCTTCTCTTTTCTTCTTCTTCTTCTTCTTCTTCTGAGGCTGTTCTGCTTTCATTGTTGGTGTGAAATGGGTCCTGGATGTTTCTATTGCATTCGATTATTATTTATTATCCTAAATTCTTTCTGCTTTTTGCCTATTTTCGTATTTTGGTTGGTATTGGTAATGGGTTACCTTTCTTTGGCAACTTTCGGTTGGTTGCCTTTTGTGCTTTCAATATACTCTTTTGGTATATAATATATTATTAAAAGTTACAACAATGCATGTGGGTTTGGCATATTATATTATATAGGTAAGGAAACCATGCAAAAGTATGTCTTAAGAATTGGTAAAAAGCGCGCAAATCTTTATTTTCCACGCTCAGATTTCGAATTGCAGATGGAATCAGAAAAGCAATTTGCATCATATGCATGTAATAAATAAATGTGCATTTCTTTGTATTAAAATGAAATATATTTATTTTATTTTTGAAAAGAATTTAAAATAATTAAATTTAATAATAAATAAAATGTTAAATTAAATATTAAATTAAGTATTAAATTAAATAAATAAATACTAAAATGTTGAATTAAATTGATATTTTTGAAGATTCTTTGTTTAGGAAAAGTTTTAACAGCATATTATTATTGCAAATATCATAAAATTTATTAAAAATTAAATTTGATTTTTATTTAAAAAAAAAATTACTTTTGAAAAAAAGAAAAACAAAACTCAATAAATAATTTATTATTTTTATTTCAAGCAAATAAAACAATCATTAAAAGAAAAAGAGTACCAAAAAATAAAGATTAAAAAAGAATTAAAAAATATTTAAAAACTATCGCTTAAAAAATGAATTAGCCATCTTTTAAAGAAGAAGAAAAAAGCTACTAAGAAAATATCAATTATAAAAACTCGTTAAAAGTTAAAACAAGTTATAAAATGACTGCTTAAAGTACATAAAAAATAATAATGTCTGCCGATAGGGGTAATTTTCTTAGAAAATATGCAATTCTACGCACTACTGACTTAAAACTTGACATTTTATCACGCACATCTTCTTTGTATCGTACTCGTACATAATAAACTTATTTATACATAAACCCAAAACCTACCAGCTTTTATTACAAAAAAAAAGAAAGAAAAATGGAAAGAAAGAAAGAAGAAAGGAGATATTACTTCGCATGTCTTTAGGTTTATAGTTGCTGATGGGATTAATAGAGGATGTTCTTAGCTCGGGGCAGCATCCCAGAGTACCTGAATCATGTAATCAACCATTGCAGTTGCAGATGCAACGAATCTTATAGAAAGAAACAAAGTATACGAAATACCTGCGTAAATACTAAATATAATAACAACGCGCCTACAACCCGACTACTTACACTTGATTCAAATATACAGGGTGTCTAACTGATTTAATATATTTAGTTTATTTTAAGTCGCTATATAACTTCAAGGTTTTCGGATTTATTATAATGGTTTTTGAAAAATTTAAAATTCCTATAAATTGAATAGATAGAAATTTGGTAAATTAAACATATCTTTAAAATTTCATTTTCAAGTAATGTTTCTGTTAAAAGTTAGTTTGATCTTAGATCTTGAAATTTAAAATTAGTCTAATGGTTCTAGAAATGTGTAGAAACATGAAAAAATTATTGAAAAACCGGAAATAAAAAGTCCGCTCCTGTATAGGATTAACTTTTACAAGAGTAAGGATAGTTTAACGTCTTGTCCAGGACGCTTTTTGTATCGGCTTTTGCCCTTTTTATCAAACCATATAGGGAATTACATGGAAAAGCTAAGTAATTTTTTATTTTCTTGATGCCTGATATAATTCTTCTAAATGACAAAATATATTTAAGTGATAGGATTCAAGGATTCAATGAGGAGTATCTTTAAACTTACTTTTTTAAGTTTTAAACTTTACTAGTTTTTATGCAGCAATGCAACAACCCTTTGAAAAATGCTAATTTTGTCTATTTAATTTAATCTTTATTTAATTATTACTATTATTTATATTATTTAATTTAAGAAAATTCTTCAATAATAATAATCAATAAACAATAATAATAAGCAATAAATAATAAATAAATAATAAACAATATTAAATTTAAAATTTCAAAAATTTCAAAATTTACCTTGTAAATAAAGAAAATCATTAATAATTTTGCATCAACTGTTAAAAACACCTCAGTGAAAACCTCTGGGCAAAATTAAAAGCTACTAATTACCCATTATACCTTCTTTGGTCTCTATACTATTATCGTTTTACTTCTACTTGCAATTTTCTACCTGCAATTCAAAATTCTACCTGAAAACCAAAAAAGTAATAATAATGAAACCAAATTCCAAGGTGTACTGTACACTGTATAATCTCCAAAGAGAAAACGAAGAAAAAAAGTACAGTGGTTCAGTAGCATTCGCACTTTAACGATCAATTCTTGCTTCTTACTTCTTGCTTCTTCTTGGTGCCATCACTTCACAGACCACAGTTTGCAACTACTACAAAAACCATCTTATAATTTCAGATGTAGACAAACGACAAAATACTATCCAATTAATAATAAAAAAATTAAAAAAACTAAAAAAAAAAAACAATGTCATCTCCATCGCCATCATTTGATTTGAAACCCTCGGAGCACACTTACCAATCGGGGGAGTCAGCGGAGCACGTAGTCCGTTGCAATTGCAGCGACCTAATGGAGAGTCCAAAGACTGAGCAGCATCACCTGCACCATCATCATAATGTGATCACATCCACCACGTGTCACGTGCATCCTATTAATCAAGTGCACGTCCATGTCCACGCATCCCCCAAGGCCGGCGGAAATGGCCCGAACAAGGTGCTACCTAGCTGCACTTGCCACATTCAGAACGGCGGATCGCCGCCAATTCCAGGCGACGAAAGTCATGCCAACGTGCGGAAAATCGAAGCCGACGACCGGATCGAAATATCGCCGCTGCCGCCCGCTTTGCCGCCCCGCCCGCCTCCACGGCCCAGGTTCGAGGGAAATCTTAATCCTAGATACAGAACTGATATCGGTAAGTTTCTATTTTTTTTTATTTTTTAATTTTTTTTTAAGTTTATTTTTGTTTTTATTTTATAATTATGAATTAATTTACTCGCAATACCAATAAATCTTTAAAAAAAGTTGTTTTTTTTTTAAGTTTTCTTTGTATTTTTAAAAATATTATAAAAATTTCTAATGTTTTTATTGGATTTTAAAGATGATTAGTTAATTTATCAGAAGCAGAAAATAATATTGAAAAAAGTTAATTTCTAAGGGTAGTTTTGGGGTTCTAAACTGGAGCAATTTTTTCCATTTGGTTTCAATATTACAGTCAACATTGGAGAGTTGAAACTTGAAATTATCTTTAAATTAACTTTTTTTTGCTTTCTTTTTAGTTTTTTAATAAAGTAACTATTCCTTTTTTGAAACTTGTAAGAAAATTTAAAATATTTTAATTTTTCTTAAAGTTATAAGCAATGTTTGGTGAAAATTACATTTTTGAACATGAAAAACACGTTTTGTTTATTTCTGACAAAACTAAAAAAGTAATCAAATAATTTTACTTGAATAAAATGTTTATTTTGACATTATCTACAAATTTTGAAATTTTTATTCAAATCGGGCGATTTTAAAATTTAGAAAAAAAAATTTTTTTCCGAAAATTTTACAAAAACTATTTTTTCGAAAAATCAATCCAAACATATGAAATTTTGTAAATGATTTAATTCTCCATAGTTTATTTAAATAACTTTTTGCGTTATGACCCTTAGTTTAGAAGATACTGGGTGTCAAAGTTGAAAAATATTTTAAGAGTAGAAAAAATTGGTCAAATTTAGAACTCCAAAACTACCCTTAAAAATTACTTATTTAAGTTTTCTTTTTTGATTCTAATAAAGCAATTATTCCTCTTTATAACCGTATAAATTTATTTGAAATATTTTTAATATCATTAAAGTTACAAATAAAAGTTTAATAAAAATCACATTTTTGGAAAAAAAAACTACATATTTTTTTTTTCTTAACGAAACTAAAAGGACAATCCAAAATTGTTTCCTAAAGAAAATGTTTCTTTTGCAATTCTCAATTAGTGAAAAATCCAGTTTCAGATATTTGCATGATATCCTCGTACTTTTAGAAGTTGTTTGTAATAATTTCCCCAACTATCCTGTTATGTATTTATTTATGCTAAATTGCTGCTTGTTGATAAGAAAAATGCTACATATAACTTTATAGTACTAGTTATATTACAAAATGATGCTGATGATGGCGTATTTATGTTGCACATGTCATTGCTACTAACAGTTAATGGTAATTTTTGTACTAAAGTGGCGAAACACCATTTTTTCGCATGAAAAACCACTGAAATAAATATTATTTATTTACTTTAAAACTGAGGAAGATTTTTTTTTTAATTTAGCTTTTTTAATAAATAATACTCTAATCATCAACAATCACTGAGTTTTCCAAACAATATATCAAACTTTATTAATTAAATTGTGGGAAATTTTAGTTATTTATTTTTTAAATAAAAAAAATTACATTTCAAATAGACACACAGCATTTTAAAGCAAAAAGTTCAAATTAAATTAAAATTTCATTTTTTAAACTTATTAAAGACAAAAATAATGAATTTTATTATAGATAAAGCAAAATTATTAAATGGAATAAAATAAAAACATTTTAAATTAAATAATCAGTAGTATTTATCCATTGATAAGCAAGTTATGAACAATTCCAAATTCATTTACCTTTATTTAACGTGGCAAATTTCACACAAAGAAAACACACAAAGAAATTAAAAATATTGAGGTAAATTGTGCAATCTGCAAACTTCTTGTCACATTTTCTAATAAAATTCCTACTTTTATGTCTTTTTAGTTTTTTAATTAATTTGAAACTTTGTTTATATTTGTTTAATTAATGTCTTCATAAAATTTTATCCTTCTGAAACATAAAATATCACTTTTAAGGTGTGCCAAACAATTAATTTGTTTTTAGCGATTTTTAATGTTTTTTTTTATTAAAAAATGATTATAAATAAAATCCAAGGTATTCACTGTATGAGTTAAAAGGGTACTTTTCTTTTTTAAAGTCCCTAATATTAAAGCATTTAAAGATTTAGTGCTTTAAAAAGCTTTAAAGCCCCACAGAGGGGAAAACGAAAAGTCGAAAAGAGGAAATCGTTTGATTTTGATTGCCAGAAAGTAGAATCTGATTGAATAATTTATTTAAGGATGATTTTCGCTTTCGCATTCGCATTCGCATTCGCAGTCAATTCGCATTCGTCTCGATTCGATTCGCATTCGCATTAGATATCAGATTTGCCGATTCGCTTAGTTGTTGCGTCGCGGCGCTCGGTAAGACTCGTGCAAAGAGGGTGTATTTGAGGGATTGCCAGCCGCCAGAGCGTCGGAAAATATTGACTATTAGAGAGAAAGAGGCGCTTGTAACCCCTAGCAACTGCACAGGTCCGACTCCATGGAATTTCCACCAATTTTCTAAAATTTTCCAACTATACCATCCCTTTTTTATATTTATTTTTATTGTAAAATCAAATTTTTTAAAGATTTTTACTTATCTTCAAAATGAGCAAACATTTAAATAATTGTTTAATGAAAAATTAAAGAAAATTCCTGGAAAATTCAGTACGGCCCTGCGGGAAAATTTCTTCCGCCTCCATCCTCGTGTTTGCCACTCGAACAGTGGGTGACTGGCCGAGCAAACATGAAGATCGCGAATCGCGTCCTACAATAACAAGTTGGTTATCTTTCCAAGTGAAAATGCACGGGTATCCCGTGATGCAAGTGGTCCAGTACCACGTGCCCCATGTGCCCCACGTACCCCACGTGCCCCACATGCCAATTCAAGCACTTCCCTACAATTTAAACAGTGGTAAACTGAAAACTGAAAACTGAAAATCTGTTTTACTATATTTGCATTCTGTAAATTATTATCAAAGCTTAGTTAACTAAATTATTACAATTTAGAGAATTAAGTTAATAATTTTTTTTTTATTATAAGTTAATAAATTACTATTGAGGTATATGTATATTAATTAATTGTTGATGTTTTGGATTGCAGCGAATCCCGGAGGCGGCAGGATAAAGAAGTATGTGTTTTGGTGTTGCGCGTGTGGAGGCTTAGCGACCATTCTGGGGGCCCTCTTCTTGGCCGTCTACTTCTTGTTAAGGTCCTACACGTCCACTTTGGGCTACTTCGAGACTATACCTACTTTTGTACCTGCAACCATGGTAATTCTAATTATTTTGTTTTATTTGTTTTTTATTATTTTGATTCTCTTTATACCATTTTAATTAATAATTTATAAAATTTAATTATTAATGGTTAGTTTTTAATTCTATTAATTTGTTTTTGTTTTTGTTTTACAGTTGATATTGACTGGACTGTGTGTTATGAGTTTGGCCAGGCGGAAGAATCGTTACAGTTATCTGGTAAGTGGACAATATTTAATATCTTCTTATCTGCGAAGAATACAATAAATTTAAATATTGGTAAATTAAATATTATTTGAAATTAATTAACTTTTAAAACTTTTTGGAAGAGTCAAAAAGAAAGTAATCATATTTAAAATTAAAGATTCCTTCTGAAAAGGATAATTTCTAAGATTTTTAGCTTTTCTATTTTTTTTTTTTTTTAACTTTAACTTTTATTCAATATAAAAAAGAAGATTGCAAAAATGAAATGAAAATTAGGCAAATATATAAAGAAAAATGCAATTGAAAGGTATAACAAAAATAAATATGGCTTGAAACAAATGAAAACTTGACATTAAATCAAAATTTCAATTAATTAATTAAGAAAAATCAGTCATAAATAAAAAAGAAAAGAGTTCCATAAAAGGAAAATAAAATAATCAGAAGATATACAGATGTATTAAAATTAATTATTAATTAATCATTGAAATTAATGTTTCGACTTCGATTATTTATCTGGCATTTGTAGCACCATTTTACAATGCATTTGTAGCCAATAACAATCATTTATTCTTTTGCTATACCACTATACTATAGAAAAGGACCCAATAAGGTGGCAGGTATAAACTGTTTTGTTATTTCTGCGCAACAAAATGCAAGAAAATATCGTTGTACCCCACTTGATACTATGTAAAAACTAGAAACTGAAAACGAAGGACCAATCGCAATTCGAGCAGACGTTTAACGATTCGTCTTTTCACTATTTATTTTGCATGTGCAGCACCTTACGAAAATCCACTGGCAAATAATAATCATTTATTATTTTACATAGAATGAGAGCCAATAAAGAAGCAGGTATAGAGTCTTTTTATTTGTTGAGACAAAACTTATGGAATTTGAGTTTTTCTCAAATGAAACTCTAATAAACAACCAACGAATCAGAATTAAGAGTAATAAGACACTAATTTATTTGAAGAAATAAACAAATTTAACTGGTTATTTCAACTAATTTAGAATAATTATAAAGTAATTATTTTTTTTTAATTGCTAGGTCTTTATAAATCACTTGCAAAATAAAATTCCTTGTGAATATTCAATATCATTATGCATTTTGCAATTGTAATGATTCTAAAAACCAAAATAATAGTTAATTTTGTTTAAAAGGCGACATTAAAGTTTCTAAACAGTAATATTTATTAATTTTAAAGAAATATTTACCTAAATTATAATTAAATTAAAATTATTTAAAAAAATATTTATTGAAAAGAATTTTATGCTTTTTTTAAATATAATTATAAAATTAAAACAAGTTCAAACTTTCAAATAAAATGTAATTTAAAGTAATTAACTAACCTTTTCCACCAATTAATTTTTAAGCTATTATTCAATTGCATTTTTAGAAATTAATTATTCCGCTTCACTCCATTTTTACCTAAAAAAAAAAATATTAGAACAGTAATTATTAAATATAATAAATTAACTTACATCAGTAAAACCAATTTTTAATCTTTTTTTAAATAAATTAATTCAATTTTAAACCACTAAATTACCAAATATTAAATAATAAAAAGTGAATGAGTATGTATAGGTATACTATCTACAAATCAGAATTTTAAATAATTTTAAAATGCTAATTTAAAAGAATAAAATAATAAATAATTTATTTAGTAAAAATTGAATAAAATGAAAATGCGATTTTCAGTTAAAAGTTTGCGGCCTTTGCTGTCTGGTCTGCGCCTTGACTTGCGTCTTGGTCACCATCACAACCACCGTCATCCACATGAACCGTCTGCAGACATTGACTGAATGCGTGTACACCCAGAAGGCCAGGACGTGCACTTGTTACTCGCTTCTTTTGAAGCCGAAAGAGAAGAACCCCGAGCCGGACAAAGACATGCGATTTGTCTTCAACTCCATCCCCGATTGCGAAGTCATCCACGGTCCACTCTACACTTGCCTTAGGGCCATGTTCGGCCTATCAGTTAGCGGCGTCCTGGTCTGCATTTTCTCCTGTATGCTCGTCTACCAACTTCTTAGGTAATTACCATTATTTTTCTTTTCCTTTTAATAATAATATTTTTTTTTTCAAATTTCAAAAATTAAAAAAACAAAAAATTGTTTGTCCTAGTCACGAAAGGAAAAAAATGTATTGGGAACAACTGGAATTGCGCTGCCGTTCCTTTTACCAACAGCAAAGCGGCCCTCCAGCTAGTGCGGCCAGTTCGATGCGAGGACCCCCGATCCAACCGGCCACTTATTGCAGTTGTTGCGACGAATGCCGTTATCCGCAGATGCCGCCGCAAATTTACCCCTGGGACAGCGAAAGATTTTGGGCGCCCCCAGGCAGAGTCGGAAATTTCTATTCGCCGAACCCCGGAGAAGAAATGTCTTCAAACGAAAACCGCATTGGCAGCGGATGGAACTGGAGAAGATTGCCTTGGAGTCGCCATCCCACGCAGGAAAGTCCCAGAGAAAACTCGCTAACTTACCAGGGGATCGCTTCAAGTGCTGACTCCCAATACGGCTTCAGTAATAGATCCGGCGAAGAAAACACCCACAATCCGATGTCTTCGACCGGTTCGTACAGCGTCCTGGATAACAGCAGGCCGGTAGGTGCTGGTGTTTACGTGTGGGGCCCTCCGCCGCCCTACTCCAATCCGAATTCACCGGCCAGACGTCCGCTGCATTCGCCGGCCCGTTATCATCACATCCACCATCACCATGCGCACGAAACTCATTGCCAAATGAACGAAGAGTCGCTGCGGAACTTGCAAGATTTCCAGAGGGAAATCAGGGAACGCCGCTCGCGCCACAAAGATAATTACGAAAACACCGCCGAATTGGAGACCGCTAATCCTGATGGCGAACACACCGATACATCCAGTTGTCCCGAAAGGGTATCGCACACTTTGCCGGTGCGGAAAACCAAGAAGCGCAACGTCGATATTTCATCCGTCAAGTCTGTTGCACCGGTAGCAGCTTGCCGGACTAGTATCAAAAATGTATTCCAGCAGCAGGAAGAATCAAAGGAGGAAGAACACAAATACCACGAGCCGACATTGCCGCCCACTGATGGCAAACCAGGGGAGAACTGCAGGTTCCTGCCTAGATTGCAAGGTGTTGAGAATGCAGCATTCCAGAAACAAGAATCGTGCCCCGAGAAAGCCGAACCGACAGAGTCGGAAGTATATTTTGCTGATGTCAGCAGCTGCTGTAACATATCGGTGAGGAACGACGGTCCCGACTCTCCCTTTTATGACGAGGCTCTCGAGGGACAAAGCGGCCGCCTGATTTCGCTGCAGAAAGCCAGCGATAAGGAAGTGTATTTCGCGAACAAAGCCCGCAACAGACTTCCGTTTCCATTGCCTGAATGCGGCCTGCCTAAAGATATCTCCAGTAACAGTTTGTCGTCCGTGCAGACGCCCCTGACGGAAACCACCGACGATTGTGTCACTCCCATCAGCGGCGACGGCAACTGTTTGCCGTACTCGGAAGAAAGCTTTCTGGCGCCGGACGCACAATACGAAGTCATTCCGGAGAGCATCAGTGCTCAGAGCGGTCCCAGCTACAGGAGCAGCACGTGCAATCTGACCAATACCATTTCCGGATTGGATTACGCGTCGCAAAATTACTTCAGTCCGAAAGGCTCGCCCAAGAATTGCTCTTCTTCTTCTTCCCCCAAAAGGATCGTCGGTTCAAACATTTCCAATCTGATTAAGAACTTAAGTAACAACTCCGGTGGTTTGCTGTATAATGAAGCCAACAGTGGCGAAGAGGAGGAAACGAGAGGCCTAAGCAGTCACAGCGATGTCACCGTTGATTCCGGATGGCAAAGTGGGTCCGATAAGACCGAAAAACTGCACGCACCTGTCAATGTGTAATTGGTGTCCTCAGTCCTGTAAATATCTAAAAAAAAAGAAAACGTCACTGGACTTGCCTAATGTATGCTTAATTACAAGTGTTTATTACTAACTGTTTATTACTAGTTGTAGTTTACGTTTTGTAAAGATTTATGTGTGAAACTATGAGCCCCCCGAAGCCCCCGAATGAGAAATTGTTAGTCCCAACAATATATTTCCGTTGTCTGCGGGTGACAATAAACAGTACGGACCAATTAATAGATTTCTGAAGCTGTATTTATTTTATCAATGCGGTATAATGGATATGTTATTTATATTTTAATCTTTTAAAGGTAATCGATAACGTACAATATAATAAAAATGGACAATTTTCGGCAATTCACAACATATGATATTGATATGTAACTACATCATTACAATTTCACTACGTACATTTCGGTATTATGCGTTTCAAACTTGCTTTTTGTTTCAGTTAGTAGTCTTATCACAGAGTCCAGAGAAATGCAATCGATTGCTTGCTTTGCTCAAAAAGCCTTAAAGTAATACTTTACTGTTGTCCTGGATCCTGGTCGCCAGGATAGCGGCGCCAAAGGTGATTACGACAGTTAGAACTGCCGGAATCAGTGCGATCGTCTTGACCATCCAGGTGTAAATTGGGATTGCGCATAGAGAAGCAATGTGGAACAAACATCGCATTATTCCGTGCGCGGTGCATCTGAAATAATAATCAGTCAATCACCAGATTAAATATTTATCCTTTTATCCATCAAATAGTTAATTATCAATTCCAATTCAATAAAATGAATTATACCTTACGTGACAAGGGTATCCTTCCACAACAACCATGGTCGCGGTGTTCATAGCCAGGACAAGGAATACTTTAATGAAAGTTTCCGTAATCAATATGTGCACATATTGGTATTGGAAGAAGATTCCAATGCACGATAAGCTGGCCAAAATTAGTAAGGTTGCCAGAATTGGTGGCCGCAATGTTGCTTCCATTATCAGACCGAGGATTACCAGCGAGGGCATCATTGGACCTGACCACGCCACTGTTTCTTGGTATAGGTCGATGAGGTATAAATTGAAGTCGAAATCAACGAAGCAATCGGATATCAGCGATAAGAAGGTGTTGTTGATCATTAAGCAATTGACGAAATGATGTTCCGATATGTCGGTGTCCACGAATCTAAGAAGAAATCAGTTATTTTCCAAATTTCCAAGATTATCGCATGAAAATTTGGTTTGCTTTTTAATGATTAAGGATTTTGAACTTCTAAAGCGAAATTGATTTGAAGTGCTTTGAGAATAAAAGAATGATGCTTTTCTTTGGTTTGGTTAGAATCTTGTTTTATCTGCTAGTGCTAATGCGCAATCATAAATGAAATCATAAAATCTATTCTTGGGAGGTTAGGATTGAAGAAAGATTCTAAAAAACTAAGGGAACTTCAACAAAATTTGATATTAGGATTGAATTTGGAAAAGATGATAAAAAAAGTAATTAAAAATAATCTCCTGGTAAAATTACCTGGATTCCTTGATGGTGGAATTGATGAAATAAGTAATCGAAGATTTAACATTGGAAAATTCATTATCCTCAAACAAGCAGTTGATAAATTCAACATGCTTAAGTTCTAAATGCTTAAAAGTGACGTTTCTAAAAACGGTCTTCCTGTATTCAACATTTTCGATTGTGGTGTTAAAATTTGTCCCTGCAAAGTTGCCATTGTTCACATGAGTCCTCAACGAATTGTACTCCATATAATTGAGTTCCTTGATCATTGTCGTCGAGTAAGTTGACACTCCCATGAAGATGAATCCCAGCACAATATGAAGTACCGCGCAAATAATTGTGGTCTTCAAGTAAGTTGGCGAGCAAATCCTTTGAAATGCATCGCACAAGATATCGACACCCTGGCCGAAGATATTCCTATTGGTCGACACAGGTTTGTCGCGGTAAGCACTCCGACTGGGCAATTCCAATTCGGTCAGCCCGTACTGAGTGCGGGATTTGTTCAAACGATGCAATTTCTGATACACTTCCAACGCTTCGACTTCACGCGAAGCTTCCAAAAGGTATCTGGGCGATTCCGAGGTCCAAATGAGTCCGAAGATGCAAGCCACGGTGGGTAGGATGTTCAAAATGAGGAATTTGTGCCAAGAACTCCAGTGCTCTTTGTTATCTTGGACCATTTCCAGTCCGTCGGTGGGCAATATCGTGTGAGCTATCATCGACGTTAACAATGCGCCGAAAGGCCAGAACGAGTGCAATAACCCGGTGTAACGCGTGCGGGTACCTTTGGGGCACGTTTCCGATAGATAGCTAAAGGTCAGCGGCATTGCTCCGGCGATCCCGAATCCCGAACAAAACCTTAAATGTCACAGAGGGTAATTAGGGGATTTGGGAGTTTGATGTCCAGAAATTTTCATAATGTTAAACTTATTATTTTAGTAGTTTTATCAATTTTGCAGATATCTTTTCTTTTGATAGTTTTCATAGTTTTCAGTAATTTTGTGACTTTTCTAAAGTATTTAGTTGTTTTTTTACATTTTGTTTTTTTAATAAATTGTAAATTAAACCATCTAAAAGTTATTTGCCAAAATGACAAACTAAAAAATTAATGTGAGATGATAATTTCAATGGTTTGTCTTTTCCAGGAAATACCTAACTTGACAAAATTGAATCCACACCATAACACCGGAAGTCCTAAGTCCATAAAGTTAAAATAACTTTTAAATTTTGAAGGAAAGTAATCTAATCATCAAAAAAAGCGAATTGCAGATGATGAATGCAGTGGTTTTATCAGGTGGTAAATTAAAAAAATTCAATAGTTAACTCCCTTTCCTCATTATTATTCTTTGAAGCCCTAAGAAGCTACCCCAAAGTTAGCAATTTGGATGAACAATTAGTTAATAATTTAAAAATAAAAATGTTCAAAAACTAAATAAGTTTAAATAAGCCTTTTTTAACATTTAAAACTATTAAATCACAAAAAATGCGAATCTATCAATTAGATGTACAAAAATTTGAAGGAAAAATATTTTTGAACTATCTGCAGAATGATTATAAAAATGGAAATAAAAATAAAAATTCCAGATTATGAATTCAGTGATTTAACTATAAGGAGTAAATTCAAAACTTTCAAAATTTAACTTCCCTTCTCCCTTTATTACTCTTTGAAGCCCTGAATCCAAAAAAGTTACCCCAAATTATAAATTTTAACGAATTATTGGATAATTATTAAAAACTTTAAATGTTCAAAAACTAAAAAAACTATACTATAATGACTAAAAAATAAATTAAAAGGACAAAAAAAATATATTTTTAACATTAAAAACTTTTAAATTGAAGAAATGTGCGAATTTAAAACCTAAAAAAAAACTTCAAAACCAAGAAAAGTAGTACTGACCTGGCAGTCATAAAAGTCCCATAAGTGGGCATAACAGTAGCCACTGCCGAAAAAAGAGCCGCCACAGCCAAAGCACTCAAAAGAGCTCTTCGGCGACCGATGCGGTCCCCCAGAATTCCCCAAGCCACCGAACCAATGGCCAACGCCAACAAAGTGATGGAAACTAAGCAAAAACTAAAACTTAACAAAACCGAATTTCATCTAGTTATAATTTGAAAATACCCAGCCATCCTTTGCGACGATCATCAATGCATAATTGAAGTTCAGCAGCTGGCAAAATGTAAATCAGCATTGTAAATTCGGCGCATTCGGCTGCAAGTGATAAGCCCAATACCACCCCAAGTAAAAACTGTGCTTTGCCAACGTTGGCTTGAGACAGGGCATCCTCGTGGAAGCCCACTAGAGCTTCGCCTGCCACACTGCTTCCTCCTACATTTCCACCACTTGTTGAAGCTAAATTCAAAGTTTTTAGATTTTTTTTTTTTTTTCAAAATGATAATTTTGGCACTTACTTCTTGATTCCGAATGCAAACTATGCGTGCTTTCCACGGGCGGTACCAAGCAAGCACTCTCCTCGCACATTTCTTTGGTTTTCTTCGATGTCTTAGAGTATTTAAAAAACTAATTACCATTAAAGTTGATGTGTTTAAATTGTTTTGACTAAAACAAAAACAAAAAAACATAAATTGAATGTTGTTTATCAATTTGCGAAATGTTTAAATAATTTATCTGTATAGTCAAAGTGTCTTTATTTGGTTTAATACTGAGGAAAATCTAGTAAAAGATGTTTAAATAGCAGTTAATTAAGAAATTACCTGCGGTTATTGCTTTTAGGTTTGATGAAGACTGCTTTTTTGGTAGCACTGAACGTTCCTTGGGAGTCCTGCTACAGGAATAAGTTGATATTGATGTTTTCCAGGATTGCAAAATGCTCCGTGTAGGGAAAAACGTGGAAAATCGATAAGAAAATTGAGGGCGCCACAAGCACTGTGCAGTTTCCCATTTTCTGTGGTTTCCTTGAATTTTCCAAGCATTTTTTTTCTTCTCTTTGGTTTTTCTTTAAAATAAGCTTAATTATGAAAATTTTTAATTAACACAAATACCAATTGTTAAAGGATAAATTGTTAATTTATTGTTTTTGATAAGAAATTATTACTTTTTAAAGTCAAATAACTTTTAGGGGTACTTATAGCATTATTTTTTCATATTTGCAGTAAATTAAAAAAATTGTTTTCGGGTTTAAAGTTCATTTCTGTAACATTTTAATGCTTTTAGTAATTGTTTTTATAGATATGGTTGATTTTTATTAATTTTAGTAAGTTTTAAATTATATTTTTCATTACATTTCAGTAATTATTTCAATAGATATCGTGGATTTTTATGATTTTTAATTATTTTTGAATTGTTTTTTATATTTTTTATTGCATTTCCGTGATTAATTTATCGATTAGGATTGATTTTTATTACTTTTTGTATTTTCAAATATTTTTTTTTAATAAAAGAACAATGAAATGCAACGAAAAACATAAAAAACAAAAGTAATTAAAAATAATAAAAATCAACCATATCTACAAAAATAAATACTGAAATTCAATGAAAAACATAACAATTATTAACATTTATTAATAGTAAATGGTTTCTTTCTCATTCTTGTAAGAATTGTTGCAAAAACTGGAACCTGGAGGACCATTGGGTTGCAAACTTTAAAAAGACATAGAGTACTGTTTCGTTGGCGGTTTACCACTTGAACTATAATCCAAAAAAAAGTTTTTTCAACGTAAATCGCAAAGAAAAATGTCTGTAAAATTGAATTTAATAGCTGCTGCTTGTGAAAACATGGGAATTGGTAAAAACAACGATTTGCCTTGGAGATTAAAGTAACTTTTCCTTCTTCCAAATGTTATCTACAAATCCTAACCAAAAAGTTCTAGCCAACTGAAATTATATTTATTTAATTATATTATTCTTTGTTGTTTCTTTTTTTTCAGAAAAGAAATGAATTATTTTACAAAGATGACTTCAAATACTAAAAATGCATCCAAACAGAATGTCGTTATAATGGGACGTAAAACTTGGGACTCTGTACCTGAAAAATTCAAACCATTCTCCAACAGAATTAACTTTATTTTGACCAGAAGCAATTTAGATTTAAGCAAATATGATAATGTTTATGCATTTAATAGTTGGCACTCTGCTCTGGAAAAACTTAAGGATCCTTCATTTAATCAAGGAGTTGAAAATGTTTGGGTTATTGGAGGAAGTCAAATTTATAAAGTAATCTTTTATCATTATTTTTATTTGATTCAAAGAATTGAAAAGTATTTGTTGTCAGAATATTTTAATTGTTTCTTTTTCTATTTTAAATTAATTGATTAAGTTTTCTTATTATGTACTATTAAGAAGTCAGTTGATTAATTATTCAATTAGAATAGGTTTAATTTTTATTTAATTCAACGAATACCTCTGTATTTTTAGGAATCAATGGAATCTAAATATTTCTACAGGTTGTATCTAACAAAAGTATTAAAAACATTTGATTGTGATACATATTTTCCAAAATTAAACAGCAATTTAAAAGAAATTACGTAAGTAAAACACTTTGCAAATTACTGCTGGATTTTTAAATAAGTAATTTAAGACTTAATTAATTAATTACCATTAATTTCAGTGATCCAAATGTACCGGAGGAACTTCAAAGAGAAGGCGACATTGAATACATCTTTAAAGTTTATGAAAACCCAGATTTTGAGAATTAAAACTTTCTGTTCTGCCTTTAGCAAAACAGACAACACATTTTTTTTGTCTTTAAGTACTCCTGTAAATTGTTTACTAGGAATAAAAAGAATTTTATAAAAATAATTAAAATTGCAAAATTTACGGAAAATTTTCTTTACCATATTAGAGGTCTAAGAACACTCGCTATGATTTTTTGAACATTTTATTAATTTCTGAAGTCAGAAATTTTTTTCAAAAAAATCCTTTTGTGCCCACAAGTGCTCCTTTAAATTCCTTATTAGAAACTGAAAGAATTTCCAAAAAAATATTCAAAATTGCAAAATTGATGGAAAATTTTCATTACCATAATGGAGGTCTAAGAACACTCGCTATGATTTTTTGAACATTTTATTAATTTCTGAAGTCAGAAATTTTTTTCAAAAAAATCATTTCGCGCCCACAAGTGCTTCTTTAAATTCCTCATTAGAAACTGAAAGAATTTTTAAAAAATAATTAAAATTGCAAAATTGATGGAAAATTTTCATTACCGTAATAGAGGTCTAAGAATACTCGCTATGATTTTTTTAACATTTTATTAAATTCTGAAATCAGAAATTGTATTCAAAGAAATCCTTTTGTGCCCCTAAGTGCTCCTATAAATTCTTTACTAGAAACTAAAAGAATTTTTAAAAAATAATTAAAATTGCAAAATTGAAGGAAAATTTTCATTGCCATAATAGAGGTCTAAGAACACCCGCTATGATTTTTTAAACATTTTATTAATTTCTGAAGTCAGAAATTTTTTTTGAAAAAAATCCTTTTGTGCCCACAAGTGCTCCTTTAAATTCCTTATCAGAAACTGAAAGAATTTCCAACAAATAATTAAAATTGCAAAATTTATGGAAAATTTTCATTTCCAAAACTGAGGACAACAAGAGGAAAACTTATCTAAAAATAATAAAGTGAATGATTTATTATACCAAACTAAGAAAAATGTTTAAAGGAATTAAGAAACAATTTAGTTTATTAATATAAAAGAATTATTATTAATTTTTATCTTAGTTGTCTTGTTAAATTAAAAATTTAAACTAATACAAATTCATTTCTTGTTATAGACATTTTAAATTAAATTAATTTCAAATTTAAATAATGATTTAAATTTAAATTTGAAATCGCTTAGAATAATAACAAAGAACCTAATTAAACACTATTTTTTTGCGTAAGAGTATTATCTTCATAGGTTTCCAATACGTCAGCCAAATGTTCATTATCCCTCGGTTTCTTGAACACCTTTTTCCGTTGTCCAACGCGTTTCCTCTTGGGCGCTATCGGTTTCTTTAAACCGTGGTCTTGCATCGACCTGATTCCCTGTTTCTCCAAGTACTCGTCGATTTTGGCATCGTCCATGGCATCCACAGCGACCGCTCGCCACAACTTTTGGAACTCTTCGTCAATGGTCATTGTGGCCGTTCGGTCATTGTAAAACAATACTTTCTTCTTGTCTATTGGTCGCGTAATGAATATCACTTCATTTTGATTTTGCAATGTCTAAAAAACATTTTTCTTTTTATTTAATTATACTTTTTTTTTTCTCTCAAAATAGAAATTTTAATTTATTTTCATTCATTTTCTTAAATTATGAGCAGTGAAAGAGATAAAAAAGAATACCTTTAACGCTTTTTCAGCATGAGGAAGCGACTCCTGCACATCTTCTTGGAAAATACCACCGAGTCCTTTCAGATCCTGCTGTTTCAAAAGTTTCAGTAAACTTTTTCGGTCCTTTAATTTATACGGAGCTTTAAATAAGAATTTACCATCGGATGTTACTTCAATTTTTGGATTATTCTGCAAAGCTTCAGTGCTCAACCACTAAAACAGAATTTTATCAGTAAATTTTTAACATTTTTTCTTAAGTTTTGAGGAACTGACATGTTTGATTTTACTGCCAACATCTAATTGATTAGTTTCATCTAAAATATCATCCAAAGTTAAGGCATGCACATCGCCATCCTGATGCCTTGTCTTCATATGCTTTACTATTTTGGCCAGAACTCCAAATCGATATTGGAAACTACCTGTTGAAGTCTTAAAACTATTGATACTATTGATATCCAATTTAGGAGCAGAAGTTTTAACTTTTCTACTTTCATCCTTAAAACTCTCTTTTTTAGATTCTGTCTTCTTCTTTTCTATTCTGTAAAAAAATTAAGACAAAATCATTAAAATTACAGAGGAAAATCACAAAAAAGTTGACTTACACTGGAGTTGCAATTGCTCGTTTCTTGAACAATTCACGTTCTTTTAATAGTTCCGGGTCCATTTTAAAAATAAAACTTTAAGTTTTTATGACTAATTAAATAATTAACTATTTAAAAAAGGAGTAATATCACGAAATTTCTAAATACTTTTTTATTTAGAGGTTAGGATGCAACAGCACTTGCAAAAATGTTGCAATTTAATATAAATGCACTATATTCCGACACAATTTTTTTATAGTTATGCTTTTGATAATGCAATGAACGTATAAAAGTGTTTTTTTGTTAAAAATATGGTCACCAGCAGCTACAATTTCGAAAAAAGGAAGAACTTTGATATGTTTGCTTGCTGGTGACATTTGTTTATCATAGATTGCTTCTTATGCAACTTATTCACCACATTTAAGTTTAAATTAATAAATTGCGTCTTATTAGAGAATACAAGTTTTAATTAACATGTAATGTATCATAATTTCAAGATAATATATCTTTTAAAAGAATTATTAAAAATATTTAATTAAAATTTAACGATTTGTTGCTTGTTTTCCAAAAAATAATTCAAAATTTAAGTTCCCTAATTAGGCAACAAGCTTTGCATTATCTGTCATCAAATGAAGTGTCAAAAACCAAATGTTATGTAAAAAATCGAAGAAAAATCATTTTAAAATACTAAAATAGAAAATATAAACAGTGAAATATAATTAAAACAACCAATCCTTAAGGCATAATGCAAAAAGTTCCAATACAAGGGCTTACCTCTCACAAGGCCCAAGTGAAAAGCCTGTACAAAAGAGCCCTCCGAAACATAGAAAGCTATTATCATGAAAGGTACTCATAAAACTCCTTTAATTTCGACAATTTCATCTAATTGAGTTTTTAAAATTTCAGATCAGTGTTCCGCTATAATGCTGTCCTTATGAGAGCCCGTTTCGATGCCAATAAAGACGTGAAAGACACGAGAATTGCAAATCAATTGGTGGCAAAAGGAGAGAAAGAGTTGTTTGATTTAAAGCATCCGATTCCCAAGAAATGTAACGCAATTATGAATTTTCCTATTGATTAACTAATTACTTAATGATGTTCTTTGTTTTCAGTCTGGTCGTGTCCTGGTGGAGCAGCTTATCAACGCGACGTTATACCTCCCGATTGGGTCCTGGACTATTGGCATCCGATGGAGAAAGCCGAGTATCCGGATTACTTCAGGAATCGCGAACTAATGAAGAAAGAGTACATTAAATTATGGGAACAGCAGTATGGAAAGTACTCACCCACTGAACATTGAGCAATTTTAATTTGTAAAAAATAAAGTATCGAGCAGTATGTAATTAGCAACAATGTACTGTGTTCTTGTCATTGATTAATTAATTATTATTGATTGATTAATTGAAAATAAAATCAATTAGAATATTTTATTGCTTTGGTTTCTTTTTATTTCAATTTCAATGTAGTAAAATCTGTTTTAAATACATTTTTATTAGTGAAGAAGCTTTCGTTTTACTTATTTTAAAGTTTTAAAGGGTTTTATTGTAAAAAAGTAATTATTTATAAATTTATGAAGGAAAATTAATTAAAAATTGTAATTAAAATAGAAAAAGGTATTAAATTATGTAAAAATTATAGAAAAAAAGTGAAAAATTAATTAATTACAAGACGAGTAGAATACTACTTAAAAATGAAATTTTAAGATTGTTTTTTAAAGTTTTCTAGTACAAAAGTAAAATAAAGTGAAAGAGTAAAGACAAAAATACTTAAATTATATATTTTTTTTTAATTTTATTTCGATTATTTTGAAAAAGTCTTAAGTTTAACAGAACTAGAATAGAATTTATGTAATATTTAAGTGCGTTCTTTATATAATAACTAAATATTGCATTTTATACCTTTTTTAGTTTTTAGAATTTTAATCTGTTTTACTTTTTTACGATTAAATTTAAGCTGCGTTCAATTTAATTTAAAAAATAAAATTAAAAATTGATTCAATATCACACCAAACTTACATTATATAAATAAAAAAATAAGATTTTACATAAAAAAATAATAAAATAAGTTATCTTTTATAAAAAACAAATTGATTTTTAACACTATCACAAAACTAAACGCTTTAATTAATATTAAAATGCAACAAAATATCATTAAATATCTAACCAAGGTAATTCTTGACTAAAAAAATTATTTAAAAGCAAAGATTTGCTATTACTTTTTTAGAAATTTAATTAATTTGTTTCTGAACTATGAAAATATAAAATTTTAGGTATTAAATAAGCCAAAAAGTAAAAAAAAAAAAAAACATAAAGTCAGCTTTTAATTATAATTTTAGTTTGTTGAAAAAATTTATGGTCCCTTTAAGCTTTCAATAACCCTTTAATAGCTTTTTTAAACTTATTTTTCATAATATATTGAATTATTTTTTTCATTTCTATGGATTAAAAACAAATATTTTATTTAATTAAAATTCTAATTATCAATTTATTTTTATAAGCCACTGCTTGTAATACTGCCAATTTACGTTATTAATTATTGGTTTCTTTTCTTTTTATTTTATTTCTTTAAATAGAAGTATTTTATTAATTTGTGAAAAGTGACCAGTTCTTTCTATAGTTTTAATAATTAAATTACATTTACTTTGCTTTTTATATTTATCGAGAAAACTAGGAAATTAATTCATTAAAGAAAAGAACACAACAATCCAGTACTATTAAAGCAACATTCCTTTTCTATTTCTACTAGAAAATTTCTGCTTGAAATTTCTATTAGAAATCTTCTAGCCTTATGTGCGGTTTACATTGTTTTTTATTTTTTTATTATTGTGGTGCCCCAATGTGACTGTCGGCCGCACGAATTCTCCTATTGACAAACATTTTTTTTTTATTGTTAATATTTCTTGATATTTCTAATGCATAATGAAAATATGCACAAATTTTTTAGGTATAATCAACAATAATCAAAGATTATTAATTGGTCTGAAGTCTAAACTAAAAAACTAGTAAAAATATTAACGAATAATAAATCTTAATTAAACTTTCTAAAACAGAGGCGACTTTCAGTGTTTCTACTCGAAATAAAAACATTAATTTGGCTTTTCTTTAAATTTAAAAATTGACCTGGAAAATGAACCGTTTACTGATTAGGATCTATCTATCAGCACTAAAAGAATTAAAAAAAGTTTGAAATGTTCATACAATCAACTTACACTTCTTTAAGTAAGTTTTCCTAAGGAATCCATGCATTTTACGAATTCAATACTTCCTATAAATTCACCATAAAATTAATAAATCTCCTGACGGACAAAAGTTGCCACAAATGCTAAGAAGAGAAACATTAAACAGCGCAAAGATTGCCAAATGACTGATATGTTTTTCAACAATCAAAAAGAAGGAAAAAATAATGTAAAAATCTAACCGTAAAGCTTCTCTAAAATAGCTGCTGGCGCATCCGCTTGATACTTGGAGATTTGTCTTAACAACGCGAACTTTTTCATTCGTCCCTTCGACGATTCCATATCGTACAACGCGCACAAATTCAACAGCAACGATTCGTTGAGCCCCTGCACCGCATTCAGCGATATTGCCGACTCCAAAACGGCAATTGCTTCCTTCAGTTGTCCCGTGTAAAGAAGGCAGACACCCATATTGTTCAATATCTGAAATCAATTAACAATTAATTTATTCTTTTTTCAAATGTTTTTATTTTTATTTTGAAGCAAATTTATTGATTTTTTTTTAATTTTAAAGCAATTTATTGAAGTTTTTTAAATTTTACAGCAAATTTATTGCAAAAATCAAACTTACTGTAAATTTGCTTTAAAATTAAGAAAAGTGCAATAAATATGCTTTAAAATAAAGAAAAAAGTGCAAAAAATTTGCTATAACATTTAAAAATGCAATTAAATTTTCCTTAAAAGAAAAGAAAATAAAGAAAGAAGAAAAAAGTAAATAGTACCATAACATTGGACGGTTCAATGTGACTAGCTTGTTCGAATGAAACGTACGCTTCAGCGTACTGGTTCTGGGCAACGGCTATCAATCCTCTGTCGACCAGCTCGCGAAGACTTGTCGTGCCGCCGCGCAGTTGACTAGCTTCGTTAAAACAAGCTTCCGCTCCGGATATATCTCCTAATTGCAAATGCAATCTTCCCAGTGCTGATAACAGGGCATCTTTTGGTGCTCCATCCCTAAAAATGTTTTTAATTTATGATAGTTATGTCTGGTGACTTAATTAGAATAAAAAAATTGCTTTAAAAATAAAGCAAACCGTTAAAACTTAAAACAACAGAATCATTTTTCAAATAAATTAAATTCAAGAAAATAAAAATAAAAATTACCTTTCGCAGAGCTGCCCTAAAAGATCCATTGCCAATTCGTAATCCTTCTGAATCAAGGCACAATTAATTATTGAGTGCATTATCCTCGTCTCCCTTCCAGACCACAAACGCAACGAATCTGCTCTGTCGTTCGGACCGATTTCCGCTGGATTTCCATCTTCACACAAACCGTCTTTTAAATTCTTTAAAATCTATACAAAATTTGAAAAAAATAACATTAAAAATAAATTTAAACTTATAAAAAGTAATCCAAATCAGGACCTGACGAACTGTGGCCAGCAGATGAAATAATTTCGTAAGGGCCTCTTTGGTTTTGCCGCAATGCGAAGGCAATTCAGCCAGGAGCAGCCGAAAGGAGAAGGGAGCGATCGAACCGGGCCGTCCGCCGTACATTTCCGGATAGAACTGGTAGAATAGATCCGGTTTTTCCAAATCGCCAAACGGTTCCGCTTCCGCTTGCGCCAAAGTGAACTCTTTGATTTTGACGAGGAGAGCGATACGCGTGAACCACAACTGCAACGAGTTCGGCGAATGTTTCGTCGGATGGCCCAAACGGCCGCGGCCCTGTCCGTAAATCTTCAGCAGTTTTCCGGTTAGATTTATGGCAGCTCGGTAAGCTCCCGCCTGGACCAATTCGCGTAGTCCTCGTTCGTCTTGGGTCACGTCGTTTGCTACTAAGGCACGTCTTTGCGATGCTTCTGCTTCGCCCAAACAGAGAGCTACTGTTTCCCCTACGCTGTCGCCCTAAAATTTTTTTTTTTTTTGTTTTTCATTAATAAATTTAAAAATGGTTCCATTAAAGGAAATTAAATTAAGTAATGATATGAAATTTGCATTAAAAATTAGAAAATTTAGAAAACAAAACTTACATATTCCTCATCAAGCAAAACTCCAGGCATTGTAAACATATCTCTTTCGGGAAAATAGGTTCCTGTGGGAGCTGTGGCACAGGCAATAAGAGATTGCCTGGTTTTCTCATTGGGAATCCACGCATCACGCCTTCTGTCTGCTTCAGAGCCTACAGCAACTCTTGGTGCATAGCTGTCCTGCAATTTTAATAATAATTACTTACATTAATATAATTTACATGGATTATAAATTAAATTCTTTGATTATCTAATTTAATAAAATAAATTAAACAAAGAATTTATTAAAGAAAACATATTAAAAAAAGAATTTAATTGAAATCTACCTCAGAAGCAGGTATCGTTAAATCAGACATAACACCACCAGTGTTAACAGTGTTATTTGCTGAAGAAGATGACCCGATTAGATCGAAAAAGGAGGCAGTGGGGTCTTTAAAACGTGAAGAGGTCTTTGCAAATAATCGACACACATCTGGTTCACTCTTTGATACTTTGCCATCATCAATGTCTAAAATGTTAAACTTCTCCACCAGTTTAGGTGTAAAATCGCTCTTTGCTTCTTGCAATTGCGGCCTGTTACCAGTTGTTTCATTTAGACCAAAATAAGAACTTAATTTCGGAGTCTCCTTGGACATCTTTAAAGTATAAACTCACTTCAACATTTAGCAAGTGGATCTGTAAATTACAAACAAAGTTTTAAAGGTTTTAAATGTAAATTTAAAATATTTTCTAATAATTTTTAAGCACAATAATTAACAATATAACCTCTATTTCCAGCAGGAGGAACAAAAAAAGGACGAAAAGGACAAAAAGGATAATTTTTGCTACTTACTCATTGAAGGATGAATGGTAGCCTAACAAGAAACTCAATAAGTTTAAAAAAATTATATAAAAAATAAATAATTTTTAATAATTCACTTAAATTTATTTGAAAAAAGACAATAGTTTTACTTGTACAGCAATTATGCGAATGATTGATTGGTAAATGGTAAATGGAGCTGTATTCAAAGCCATAAATAATTCTAGTTAATTGTCCTCAATACTTAAAACAATCAATCGGCTGTAAAGTGTATTGCACAGTTAACAATAAAGAGACTTGCAATGAGTTTGCGCCACTTGAAAATGTTTTAAATTTTTTATAAATGCCATATCTTTTTGTGATTTCGCTTAAAATTTCCCTTCGATTTTTCTAACTAGCTGAAATCCCATTTATTATTGATCATTCTGTTATTGCTTTTAAATTGGTTTACACTAGGGGTTGTACAGGGTGTTTCATTTAAAAATAACATTTAAATATTTAAAAGATAAAGATATAAATCAGGGGTCAATCCTAGTCAATCTTAAGTACTAAGTCTGATTTTTTTTTATTTTTCAGTTTTGAGGTGGCAAATTTATTTAAATAAAGTTAAAAAATAAAATTAATATTAACTACATTTTTAAGTTGTTTTTCAACATTTTAAATTTAAATCTTACTTGTTTTCTTGACTTCCGGTTTGGAGGTTCCAGCAACTTTTGATTTTCCAACTTTTCAACTAGGAAAACTGCATATTATTATACAATTATTAAAATTTTAAATATTTCATAGTGAAAGACAATTACTTTGCAAGAAAATCAATATCTTAAAGAATATTACTATAAAATCAAATAAAATTTTTAATCGTTTAATTGATTAATTGATTTAATTGATTTTTATAGATATTTAAAATATGTCCTGGCATTTTATTGCTTTACTGTTTTGAAATAATCAAATAAATAACAAAATCTTATTAGATTTTTAAAAGGACTTAAAGAGCAACCCTTTCTTTCAATTACTTAGCCAAACTGGGCAAACGTAAAAAATATAAACAGTAAAAAGGTAATTTTCAAGATTTAAATAGAAACTGAATATTTAAAATAATTTTGAATATTATTTTAAGTTTGAAATATATTTAAAAAATATAAAAATGCTTATAAAGTAGAAATTACTACAAATTTTAAGAAAAACTATGAAAAACATCCATAAAATTATTAAAACAATAAGTTATTATTACAATAGTATTACTAAAAGCTTCTTAAACTGATTTAGATTAGTTTTAGGTTACATTTAGGTTAGATAATGAAATAAATTTAAATTAAAAGTTTTTAGGAAAAGTTATTATAACTATTTCAACCATTTTTTTAATATAAATTAATCCATTGCACTTTTTTTTACAATTGTTGCATTTATTTTAACTTTTGAGGATTAAAATTCTTGAGACACCCTGTACAACGGAAGTAAAACTGGTTGAATACATCAAATTCCGTTGGTTTAATTTAAAAATATCTTCTTTTTAAAATTAATCATTATTTTTTTTAAATTAATTTTACCAATGAAAAAAAAAAAAACAAATAAAAGAAACTTTAATTATAAAAAAAATCGTTTTATTGATAACAAAGCAATGAAAGAGACTTTATTTATTAAATAAATTTATTATTATTATTATTAATATTATCACTACTAAAATTTACAATAACAATTTTAATAATTAAATTTAAATAAAAAAAAAAAAAAAACAGTCTTAATTAAGAGTATACCAAAAAGATTTCTTTTCTCCCAACTCCTTTTTCTACGTCCTATTTTCCTCGACGACATCCAAAAATACAGATTTTACACTACGATGCGAACGACACGAGTTCATTCTATGCAAATCAAAAGAATCATTGCTGAAGATACTGTGGTAATCGGAATTAACATCAATCGAATTCAAACTTCTGCAAGATTTAAAACTCTGTATCGATTGCGTTCGAACTCTTTCTTTCGGTTGTTTATCCACCGGTGCCATTTCACTTTTACCATTACCATTTTCCAACTTTTGTTTCATACTGTTGGTCGGATGAACATCTGAAGAAATAAAAATTCTGTTTATAAATACAAAAATTTAAATATTTCTATTGTGAAAATTGTGTTTTTTAACAAAAAATATGAAAAAATATACTATATAAGATAAAAAATTAATGAAAAAGTTAAAAACTTACCATTTTTAGGGATTTCGCTTGGTGTGTGTCTCGTAAAACAACAGAAGACTTTCATTTTCTTCAAATTATTAAAATTTCCACCACTGATATAAATTTTTAAAAGAAATTTAGCGCAAATAAAGGTATCAAAAGAAAATCAAATCCATTTCTCGCATTATATAAATTTTATGATACGATAGGTACCTTTAATCAATATAAAATGCTGTAGCAATATTCTCCAAATTCAAACGTACAAACAGTGCGATAAGTTTACAGATAACGCCATAGATACTCGAAAAAAAAAATTGTAATTGTGGCACCTTCAAAGATTGATTCAATGTTTATCTGGCAATTGATCATCGATGTAATGTAGAGATATTTTTATGAAACAATAAAACTTTGCACTTATTGAAATAATATAACAAATGAAACAAAAATAATTTTATTAAGCGATGGAATCGACCGACGCCGGCAAAATACTGCCAATTTTTAATCAATATATATTGATTGTTTACAACAATTACCGAAATAACTTCGAAATCACGAAAATATTTCAACGATATTGTTTAAACTATTCTAAATTTCATGACTCATTTCATGACAACTGTTTCATCAGCAGCATTTTACTATTTTAATTATGTAAAATGCATACAGTTTGTGATTATAAAAGTAGTACCCTCTATTTTTTTGTTTTTTAATTTTCTAAAGAAGGCAATCTAAGAAGTTAATTAAGTTTTTTTTTATATAATTATATACCGGGTATTGTTTTTTTCAAGTGACCACAGTGAATTACATAAGGAATTTTTTTTTTAAATTGTTTTCCTGCTCCCTGTTATATTTTTTCCTAAAGTTTTAATTCTTAGATGGTAGTAAATAGCAATCGATGAGTAGTATATTCTTTTCAATTCCAAAATTTCAAATTTGAATAGATAGAAATTTGGTAACTTAAATAAATCATTAAAATTTCATTTTCAAGTAATATTTAAGTTACATTTTGATTGATCTTAGATCTAGAAATTTAAAATTAGTCTCCTAGTTCTACTAGAAATATGCAGAAACCTGAAAAAATTATCGAAAAACCAGAAATAAAAGGTCCGCTCCTGTATAGGACTTCAACTTTTACAGGAGTAAGGACAGTTTAACGTCTTGTCCAGGACGCTTTTTGTATCGGCTTTTGCACTTTCCATCAAACCGTAGGGAATTACATTGAAAATCAAACTAATTTTTTATTTTCTTGCTCTCCGATATAATTTTTCTACAATGATAAAATATCCTTAAGTGATAGTATTCAAGGAGGAGTATCTTTTAGCATATTTTTGATGCTCCTAACTTCACAAGTTTTTATGCAATAGCCTATTGAATGATGCTAATTTCGAATTTCGCGCCGCAATTTTAAATATGTCAACAGCAGCCAATGGCGGCCCAGCTAAATAATAATAAGTGAAACACCCGGTACATTGTGACACCTCATTTTAAAGCTTATTAAAAGCAGAATTCAAAGTAATAACAATTTTTATTGTTACTTTTCACAACTGCCTGCATTTATAAAATAAATAAAACATCAATTTCCCTAAATCCTAACCTAAGCGAATTATCATACAAGGCGGGAGTTTTAAACCCAAAAATACAATAACCAATTGCAACTGTTGGTACCATTAAAAAACATTTAAAAAGTCAATGCTCAATGGCAATTTGCGAAAAAGGCACACTAAATCAGTACATAATTTCAATACTTTTCAATTTCAAATTTCATACTATTTAATGAAATAAAACAAATGAGAAAAAACGAAAAAGTTATCAATTTTAATTAAAACTTTTCACTGAATTAAAATAAACAAGACATAAATAAAAAAAGTTACCAATTTAATTGACCACTTTAGAAATAAACAAGGGGGTACTACTTTTACAATCACACGGTATGATATTCCGCATTTAAAAGCAGCTTTTTACTATAACATTGCAATAAATTACAAACAACCATTTAAAAATAGTTTAGCTTAGTTGGAAAAAATAGTGTATTTGTAAAAAAAAAAAGATAGTAAAACTTTAACTGGAAATATTCCCTTTTACCATAGCTTCATTTTGAATGCATTATAATATTGTTTTGGGGGCTCATACGCGACTAGAAATACAATTATTCGGATGGCATAATGTGTTTTTAATACATACCTATTTTGTGTGTGCGTGTGTGCATGTGTATGTGTGTGTGTGTGCATGTGTATGTGT
>JASKGO010001189.1:0-19492 GCA_030556065.1 Holobus sp. GC000080
TATTTGTCTCGATATTTTGATTAAGAATTTTGAAAAAATAGCTTAGTGGCGACAAAAATCAGTTTTCTCAATATTTCGTTCATCGTCCGAACATTTAGTTGTTAGGGCTCGTATATTAACAAAAATATCTTAATTTTTTTTTGTGAGAGTGTTTGTTTATGTTCTTATTAGAGGTAATTACATGTTATCATAACCTTCTTCATTTTCATTTTAAAAATACATATGTACAGAATTAATTAATTTTATTGTAATATATCTTGATCTTTGTAACAACTTGTAGATACTTATTCTAGAAACATTTTTCATCCATTTTTTTTTGACGTTTTTTATTAGTTGTTTTTTTCATCTATTATTTTTCCGCTAATTGCCCAACAACATATTAAAGGATATAGTTTAATTTTATAAAATAAGGCTTTTTAAAACATTGTTACTACCACTGAAAAGTGTACTTGTGATTTGCATTGATTTCCCATGCTCGCACCATCAAATAACAAAAAATAAAAATGAAAAACGATTTTTTTATTAAAAGTAAGTAAGGGACATATGTGAATGCGACGGTTAATGCAACCATTACGCTCTTTAAAATACAAAACGATAAAATAATCTATAAAAAAAAACCTTGATCGCACATCAAGCCGTGTCTTTAAGCAAAGTGAAAGTGAATATGATGATCTGATTTTATATCTCAATATAAACTGAAACAATAATAAATATTAAAGAATAATTAAAACATTTATGTAAAGCAATTGAATAAAACAAAAGTTTCAACTGATTTAAACTATAGCAGCACGTGAAGGCGCCGGGGAACTAAAATCTTTGCATTTACCAAGATGTTTACAAAGAGTAAAACTTTTTTTTATTTATCACCTTAAGCCAAATAAATATAAAATGAAAAACTAAACCACTAACAAATTTCTAAATAATTTAACTTTATAGCCATAATAAACCCGCAACAACCGGCAAAAGGAATAGTTAAAAATAATTGGTGTTTATTAGGGGGGATGAAGCAATCAACGATTTAAAAGAGTGGCTTTCCAAGCTGTACCGTAACTGAGGGAGCAATGGACTAGTTGGCGGTGGTAGTTGTGATACATGGATGTTTGTGTTGGCTACGAGGATTTACTGCATCATGTGGAGACTGCATAAAACTCCCTTGCAGCACAGCACACATGCACACACACACACTGCACATACATGTCGTATAGTACAGATAGATAGAGGAAACTCGGAGATATTCATCTATTCAACTGTGCACAGACATGCAGACCAAACACATACTCTAACATGCCTTCAGTGAGGGGAAAAACGAACGAAATGGGAGAGGAGCGAGCAGCCAGACGGGGAAAACTAATTTGTCGACGAATGCCTCGACAAATCGGGCCGGAACTTGGGAGTGACATGATCTGGCAGCAATCCGTGACGCAGAAATCTAAATTACGGAGAATATAAATTCACTGGCTGCTGATAAAAACGCATTTTAACTAACTACCTACATGTTGCATTCATCCGACGAATGTGCTCCTCATACTTGATGGGCCACATCTAACTATTCTAGAATATGAGACAACCTCCTGCATTTCACATTTATCCATCCTACCTACACATTGCATGGAAGTTTTTTCAAATAAATGGCACGTGCGCTTCAACTTTGCACCGCTTTGCAGATAAATCTCAACGTACAGAATAACTTCCAAAATCTTCTACATTTTTTAAAATCTTAATTTTGTAATAAAATTCTCTCTCTGTCCCAAAATATTATAAATTTCTTTAAAAAATCTTTATTTATCGAAGATAAATAGAGGATTTTTCAAAAATTACTAAGCTAAAAACCAAATGTTGGCAATTTTTGTGTAAAAAAAGAAAATCGTGTACGTAACCTGAATTGTAAAATAACGCAAAAAAAGAAGCAATGAATCCCCATCGGGAGGCTGGAGCTGGACTAGGACTAGGAAAATTAATCAAAATTGCAAGCTAGTAAACTCACTTCCGGATCGTTTAGTTTTGGTCAAATAGTGAGACGTCAGGCGTATTCTCGTTCGTGTATATGCAGTTGATTTTTCGCTATCTGGCAACGAGAACTACCATTACCGAATGTGCGCCTCAAATTAAGTGAATGAAAGGAGAGTAATTTAGTGAAATTGTCCCCCAGGTTCGTGCGAAACTAGAAACTACTATTGCACACCATAATACCATTTCCCAATTTCGACCACCCCCGAGCACATTGATTTATAAAGTCTTTGGCTAATTATATCGGCCCTACGATCACGGCTTATAAATATATTACATTCCGACATGCACAGCTAATGGAAGAAAATCCACTCTCCAATGCTTTACAAATCTCAAGCGTTAAAGGCACCATAAATATTTCCCTTTCTGTCTTTAAATATGACAATCACTTCGTTTTGTTAGTAGTAAAAATAAAATTAGGAGCAATACCGAAATGTTTTGTAAAAACTTTTATCGAAATTGTATGAGAAAATAGGCACCCTGTAAAAATATCCAGATTCTCTACAAATTTTGAAACAGGTTTTCATATTTCATATATTTTTTCTTTTTCTTAATTGTGAACCAAGATAAAATTAGTAGCAATTCAGAAAATTTATGTCAAAATTTTATCATTAAAAATGCAGTGAGAAAATGGTCACCATGTATATTTTCCAGATTCTCCACAAATTGGGAAGCAGGTTTGGATATTTCGTTTGCGTAAAAGGAAACCTACTTTGGAATACAAGATACCCTAAAAATCAAAAAATAGACATTTTTTAGTTATATAAGTTTTCTTCTTCGCTTTAAATATAAACTAAACCAACCCCTCAAATAAATTTCCGAATTTATATTTTTGAACGTACATCTAAATATTATTTAAATTTAATTAATAATTAAAAATTCTAGTTAGTAGAAAAAGTTATACCACTCCTTTGTCCGTCTCCACCGAGTGGCATCTCTCTTGTCCATCCAGACATTAAAATAAGTCGTTAATAACATCAAAAAATAATTTGTATAAAATGTAATAAAAACATTAAATAGCGCTTAAAGAGATGAATGTATAAGCCAACATTTAAAACTACAGTGCATTGGATAATTCTTAAGAGGTTGTACTTTATATAAACTATATTAACGATTAAAATGAAATTAATTTATCAAATTATTGTTAATAAAAGTAAACAGTGTAATATTTGAGAAGAAAAAAGAACTAAATTTCCTAATAGTTTCCAAGATAATTTGAAATTAGCACCGTCAACTCGATCAAAATTTCAGGCACCGGTGTTTTTGTACATATGGCAGCAATTCAAATTTTTTAAAGTGAAGAAATCCAAATAAATAGGAAAGATTGAAATTTGCTTTATTTGCAGTATTTGCACACAAAAAAAAACACAATCAATTTTGTAAATAAAACAAAAAATTACAAAATTTTGTTTATGTTTGGCATTTCTTTCTTCTAGATGATTATAAAAAATATATTATTTTATTGTAAAGTTTTTTTTTAATTTTTCTCTATTTATTGCTCTATTTAATTTTCTGTAATTATGTTTTAAGGAATAAAAATACACTTTATTGCTTTTTCTAGATGCATTTTCAGCAAAATAAGAAAAAAAATCTTAATTTTAATATGTTTATTTGAAAATAAAGAAAAACTTCTAACTTTTTTTAATAATAATAAAAAAATATTTAAAAAAAGTACCGAAATTAGCGAACTTAGGTGGTAAACTTAAAAACTACAGTGCGTTAGATCATTTCTAAAATTCTGCACTTCATAAAAACTATATTACCGACTGAAGCGAAATCAATTTTTCAAATTTATTTACAAAGACAAAGAATAACTTTATTTTGAAAAAAAAAGTACTAAATTTTGCAATAGCTACCGAAATTATTTGAGATTTGTACGCTCGACTCAAACAAAACTTCATACACCGTACTTATCTCTCATATGACGGCAATTTAAAAGTTTAAACGAAACAATTTTCTTTTTAACATAAATCCAATAAATACCAACCGATTTTAACGATTTTTTTTTTTTTTGCAAAATACAAAGAAAGAACTACATTACTTTATTATTTGAACTTTTGAAAACTTTATATGTATACTCAACGAAATTAAATATAAAAATAATCTGCTCAATTCAATTGAACAATTCACTAATTAAATTAAAGAAAAAAGAAAAAGAATCTTGAAAAAATACAAAGAACAAATATTTCAAAATCTAACATTGTTTTCAAAAACAGACGCCCAATGTATTTTTAAAGCCATATCTAGTCTTTAAAGGAACAGAAAATTGATGGATTGATGCATGATAATGTTAAAGTAATAATATTAAATGCGAACGAACGGATTCGATGTCGTTTCCTTATTGGCCAAATTTCCGTCGTGTCTACATTCAAATTTGGGCAATCGTGATTCGCCATCATCAATAGAGCGAGCACCGTGTCGTGTCCCTTTGCAGCACGGCTTCCGAAGCAAAAGTCGCCTACAGGGAAGAGCTTTACAACGGGGACAGAGAGATCATCGTAATTACATCGGGCCGAGAGAGCATCGTACAAACGAACAACGCAGCTCGACTCATTGGAACTTTGTTGCAAATGAAGCGGGAGCAGTGCAAAACCACCAGCGTCGCCGCCGCCGTAGTTGCCGCCGATCGCCTCATGCTCTACTATAATATACATACGCAAACTGAGTCTTTGTGAATTATAATAATGGCACGAACCAACTCGTCTTCCGTTGGTTGCAATAGCGCAGTATCCCTAACTGATAAAGAACCACATTAGATAAATATACTGCACACATTTAGTGGCGTATAGTGTGGCATTGCGAAGCGGACTTTAATCACATTCGCCGGATTTACGTTTAATGCAGTAGTAATTCCGGTATCGGTAAAGATTACGAGTTTGTTTATACGGCGTGTGGCCTAATAAGCGAATTGCATACATTAAAAACGGTTTATGGCCATAGTTTTACGAGAGGGTAGCTTAATAATCATCATAATATAATGCCAACGATATCATTTCGCTGCGCAACGATAAGACTAACCGTGGGGCGTGATATTGACCGGATATTACGGCCACCCTCAATGTCAAACTACCCCGAGGGTTAAACAACGCACATGCCTGCCAGTTGCCAGTTGCCAGAGACCACTTTGTCTCTGCATAATGCAACAACAACGCGTACTGTTTTGCAAACACGGAAAAACCTGCATTTTCGCGTACTCTGTACGAGTAGTACTCTACAACATAGATAGTTGGTTCCGGACACTACGATTGCTTCCGCTTTTTCAATGCATCAACTATCGCAACATTTGTCTCTAACTCCTTTCTGCTACATATGCAGCAGGAAATTATTGCGCGACTTGTGCTTCGTCAATTAGGGCTCCACTAATTAAACTTTGCTAACTATTGCAATGCTTCAAAAACGACTTACCACTATTTCTGCTGGCTGTTTGTCATCTCGCAATTTCCTTTTCTGAACCACCAACAAACATCACATTCACGCGACACTACTGACTTCATCAACACTTTGCATAACAGGAGTGCATATTTTTTGGCAACCAAAACAACTGATAAATACGGGGATTTTGTCCAGATCGAGTGATGCCGCGACATCTATGTTGGAGAACGCAAAGTTACAGTAAACGAAATTCCTTTTTTAGGTTCGCTTCAAAGCTAATCCGTTTAATTGGGCAATATTTCTCAATAAGATTAATTAATTGCAATTAATTTTGCTGGCGATCATTAATGCCAATCAAATGAGTCGTCTTCTATCAGCGAAATTTGCGTTCGTTGTGTGCATTCATCGCATGAGCTCGGATTGCAGAATGGCGAGCGAAATAGCAGCGGCGTCGCATCAGAAATTAAAGGTGGATATTTTATTTTTGCGCGAGTTTGCAGATTTCGTGAGTTTCCGTAAACTTGGAAAACGTGTTTGGTTAACAAAAAGTCGCACTGTGGTGCTTCGAGAAACCGTTCCTGTTGTGTGCACATTGTTTTTTGGGTTTCCATAAGCAGGATCACAGAATGTCCGAGTAGTAAACTGATACAACTCGCTATGGAGTGGCTACGTGTGTGCTGCAGAAGAGGTGGAGCGCCTTTCCAACTGTTGAGTATGTGCGCACATTCACCGCGTGTGTGACTTCTTCCTTGAAGACGAGCGAATACACTTTGCCTCCTCGCTCTCTAACCGAAACAACTTGTTCCACCAATGCGCCAGTACACTTTGAACGAAGGACGAGAATTCCAGGAATGAGAAACACGGGGTTTGCAGGAGTTTCAGATAGTCTTCATACTAGGAGCGCATAAGTTCATGAATATCGAAATCCCCGGCATTAACCGCAATCGGAGCTAAATAAACTTACTTCAAAGGTCGTTGGAATTCAAAGCACTTTAATATGATATATAAGTTTAAATAATTAAGAATGTAGTCACCACAATTTCTAAAATAATTAATTTTTAATATAATTCTACAAAAAAAAATTGAAATTATAAACAAATTTTGTTTTTAAAATTGAGACGCAGTGACATCTGTTGGGAACTAGTAAAAAATTGCTTTCAATTGATAAAAATGCAAATATTTGAAATATTTGATATAAATTCTGCGTATTGTCGCATAAAATTTCTTCTCGTTATTATCAAGAGTTTTTTTTATTGTTTGCCTTTGTGGTATCTGTAGTTATGGCAACGAAGTCGCCAAGAAAAGGGCCTCGCGAGCGGTCGATTTGCTCATTCGCGTGCGACCGATGCGAGCGCTATGACTGTCACCCTCACCGCAGAGTGCTTTTGTTGGGTGTAACCGAGAAGCGTGTCATGTTGTGAAAATCATGAATTTTCTTGCATTTTTGTTAATTTTTATTACAATTTCAACAGTTAAATCAGGTAAGCCATATTTGCACTGCCCGGCACACTTAAAAACAGATTCACAGATTGTGCTTTTGTTTCCAAAAACTGTTTGTTGTCATGGAAGCATCAAAACGTAAACAAAAATACTTTTGTTTATAACAATAAAAAGCAAATCATTATATGCAAATTTGCAACAATTTCCCGTAAAATTAGGTCACTGAAAAGCATGCAGTCATGTATCTCAAACATTACAGTTGCTTGTTCCAAAGAAATATTACATAAATGAGTCATCCTAGCTGTAGGTTATAAATAATCAAATTGTTTTAATTATTTAAGTGATCCACACCTCTGACTTGATTATTTGCAGACATTTACAACTATTACGAATGCAACACACCACTTTTGGAGAGAGCAGCCGTAAAAGCAACGTCTTTTTTAAGCGAAAGGGGTCCAGAGAATGCTGTCTTATATGGTAAGTCCTCGCAGTTCAAACAAACTTAATGACTTGGTGGAATGATTTCGGCTTCTAAAGCGCGGTAATCTTAGGTGAACACAATGCATAAAAGTGTACGTTGGGCATTCGACATTTCCAAATGGAATCCCTGTGTTAGTGATTTACAAATAGCCACATCGTGTGTTCAGTTGGAAGAGAAAGAGCGCATCAATCGGTTCGTGTTCCGAAAAGACTACAAGGCATCTTTAATTGGACGCCTCTTAATGCGCAAATTTATTCACGAATATGCTTTTGTTCCCTACGATAAAGTTCTGTTCAGACGGGACGAACAAGGGAAACCGTTTTGCGTAAATGAAGATCTGAATGTTTGCTTTAATGTTTCGCATCAGGGGAATTTCGCTGTTTTTGCTGGCGAAGTTGGGGCTGCCGTCACTAATGCTTTGGGTGTCGATGTAATGAAACTAGAGTATTCAGGTGGTAAAAGTTTGCCTGAATTTTTCCGCATAATGAACAGAAATTTTTCCCGTGAAGAATGGGATAATATTAGGGCCCAATATGGGGAGAAAAAACAAATTGCTATGTTTTGCAGACATTGGTCTCTTAAGGAAAGCTATGTTAAGGCTTTAGGCGTGGGAATTACTGTTAATTTGCAAGATATTAGTTTTAAGATTCAAAATCCTAATTTACAAATTGACGGTTTGATTTCCGACACTGAATTGTACGTTAAAGACATAAAAAAAGAGTGGATTTTTGAAGAAATGCTACTGGATGGTGAACACTGCGTTTCTGTTGCTTTGGACAAAAAGTTTTTTACATCTAATAACACAGCATTTAAAATTATTGATTTTAATGAATTGGTAACAAATGCTGTACCTCTTTTACCTGTTGATGATGCATATTGTCAATTATTTTTTAAGAAACTTGAAAAATAATCTGCTCTAGATGGAATTAGAAAAATCAATGTAAAATTGATCCAAAAATAATAAAAAATCATTCCACAAAGTCATTGAACCGAATCGCTTCCTTTTTATTTAGTTTTTGCCGTAGTTTATTCTTTGAAATGTATTTTATGAATAGTGATTTAACTTTTTATGTGTGTTGTATTAATTCTTTGCGTTCAAGTATAGCACTAATACGTAAAATTTGTTAGTTTTGTAAATGTGTACCACTCATAAAGTGGTACAGGAAAGCACAAGTAGTCAAAGCATAGATTTGTTGACTCAATTCAATTTACATCAAACTCAAAGCGAACGTCAAAGTTTCTCTTCCAGGCAGAAATTGCATGCAACATGCTAACGATTTAATAATGTATAATAGCCATAAAAGTAAACTACTTCATGCAGATGCATTTAATATACTTAGTTGAAATAAATCATTTCCGAGTTCGCATGTCTTTTGTCCCCCCTTAATTTTTATTTGTTTGTTTTGTTTTGTTATTTTGTTTTGTCCTATTTCGACAACGAAAAGGTCCGAATGCTTGGACGGCCGAAAGCAGCGACTTTGATCAGCAATTGATCTTTGATTTGGGCCAGGTAATGAACGTAACCAGGATCAGTACGCAGGGACGTTCTCATAGTCCCGAGTACGTGTCCGAGTACACCGTCAGCTACGGCACCAATGGGCTCGATTACGCCGACTACAAAGAACCCGGCGGTAACGCTATGGTAAATATGTTACAGCCGTCCCTCTACAGCTCTACATTAACAGGTCTTGGCTGATCGTGTGCACCAAATGCATGCATCTGGACTCTTTTTCCTACTCTTTTATGTTTAATTCATTTAATTTAAAATAGTAGTTGCTTTTTGTCCGTTTGTTTGTTTGTTTTGTTAGTATTGGTATGGTGATTGGTAAAAAGTATTGTTGCATCCTTTGTTTTTATTGTATTATTGGCAAAATGGCAATTGGTTTTTTGGCGCATATTTGATACACCCACACACACTCACACTAATAACGCGCTTACGACTAACTAGGGGATTCGGCATGGAGTCCGGTGGAAAGCACATACTATCATTTTCTAACATTTGATCTGGGAGCTCGGTACCAAGTGCGCTCGATCGCTACCCAGGGAAGGTCCCATTCACGGGAATATGTTACCGAGTACATTGTGCAATTCTCCGATGATGGTGAGGGATGGAGGAGTTACACTGACACGCAGGGAGAAGTCGAGGTTTTTATTTTTCTTCCATCATAAAATTAATAATGCTCTTTTTACTGCTATAATATAGCACTCATGATTTTTCCCTTGCTCACATTTTCTTTCATTTTTATTCATTTTACTAAAATGATTTTTTCTTCTTTGTTTGTTTTGTTTTTAAGTACTGGATTTTGTTTTTTCTAAAGGTCTTTTGAAATTTTCATTAAATAACCCAAGTTTTTTGGCCTTTTGAATCATTTAAACTAAATTTTGATAAATTTCTATTTATATTTTTGGTTTCGTGCTTAATTAGGAATCATAATGGAAAAACATAATGCATTATTCATGAGAAATTTTTCCGTTTAGATTTTCTTTTTGTTCTTTCGTGATAATTTCTACATTTCAAGCAATTCTTACCTATTTATTGAGAAACTGTTACTTAAATATAAATTTACAAAATGTTAATTAATGCAAATAGTTTTCTTTGTTACATTTTTTTCTGTAATAATTCAAAATGTACAAAGTTTTTTTTTATTGAAAAAACAACATTCAGTATAGCGGATATCAAAGGGTCATGGACTAAAATCTACTATTGAATTCATTTTTTTTTTAAATACAATAGCACAAATTAAATTTTATCAAATTTATTTTTTATTAAATTTTAGTTTAAAATCAGAAATTTTCGCAACAGTTTTTGAAGACCTTTTGACATCAGTTTTTTATTTTTTCATTTTGCTTAGTAAAATCCAGAGCTTATTTGATTTTGTCATAGATGTTCAAAGGAAATTCCAATGGAAACTCGGTTCACAAGAACGACTTCGAAGTGCCCATCATAGCACAATGGATCCGAGTGAACCCAACACGTTGGCGAGATAGAATCTCAATGAGAGTGGAACTCTATGGCTGTGATTACAGTAAGTTTGATTTCAAATTGCAAATAGATAAAAGCAAAAAAAAACTGCTTCTTGATTGAAAATTAATCGGATTGCTTTTTCAGCATCCGACACCATTTACTTTAATGGCACTGCCTTGCTCCGCATGGATTTACTACGTGATCCCATTGCGGCCACTCGAGAGACATTCCGATTTCGATTCAAAACTATTGCGGCCAACGGAGTCTTAATGTACAGCAGAGGAACGCAAGGAGATTATGTTGCTCTGCAAATTCGCGATAACCGAATGTTACTAAATATTGATTTGGGTATTGATATTTATTATTTTCTTCTCACAGGAAATGTAATTTTTATATATATTTTTTTAAGGTTCCGGAATTGTAACCAGTTTATCTGTGGGAAGTCTTTTAGACGATAATATTTGGCACGACGTTGTAATCTCTAGGAATCGACGTGATATTTTATTCTCAGTGGACCGGGTTGTAGTGCAAGGACGCATCAATGGCGAATTTACAAGATTGAATCTCAACAGAGGAGTGCGTCAATCAATTTTCTTTGATTGGTGGTAAAATATGTAAACTGTGTTTTATTTTTAGTTTTATATTGGTGGTGTGCCCAATATGCAAGATGGATTGATAGTCACACAAAATTTCACTGGATGTATCGAGAACTTTTACATAAATTCCACGAGTATTTTTAGAGATCTGAAGGAAGCGTCCGAATGGAACGAGGCTTTGAAATACGAACGGATTAATACTCTCTATAATTGTCCCGTATGTATTTTTGTTACATTGGAAATTGAAAACACATTTCTAAAATGAGGAATTTCCGTCTTACAGGAACCGCCAATTATACCGGTAACATTTTTAACGTCAAACAGTTACGCAAGACTTAAAGGATACGAAGGAATGAGTTCAATGAACGCCTCGTTTTCCTTCCGTACATACGAAAGCAATGGTTTGATGCTCTACCACGCATTCTCTTCCAACGGACATGTGGCGGTCTTCATTGAAATGGGCAAAATCAAAGTGGAACTTATGATGCCCAACAGTCCGCGCGTCATTTTGGACAATTACATTGAATCATTTAACGATGGCCGATGGCATGTTGTTGTCTTGACTATATCTACCAACAGTCTGATTCTGAGTGTTGACTATAAGCCCATGAAGACTACTCGTCAGATAAAAATCGTCACTGGCGGCATTTATCTTGTAGCAGGCGGAATTTCCGGCACTATTGGCGACATTGCCCAATCACAATTGCCTGGCTTTATCGGCTGTATGAGGACTATTAGCATAGACGGTAACTACAAATTACCGACTGATTGGACTAATGAGGAGTACTGTTGCAAGGATGAAGTTGTCTTTGATTCGTGTCGAATGACTGACCGATGTAATCCAAACCCATGCGAACATGGAGGAATTTGCAAGCAGACTTCTTTGGAATTCATCTGCGATTGTAGTGGCACTGGATACGGAGGATCTGTTTGCCATACATCATTGCATTCTTTGTCTTGCGAAGCTTACAAAAACGTGCAGAGTGTAGGACAAAGAGCAGAAATCAAAGTCGATGTCGATGGCAGTGGTCCTTTGGAACCGTTTCCGGTTACTTGCGAGTTCTATTCGGACGGACGCATAGGCACTGTCCTTCAACACAGCAATCAGCAGACCACACCAGTGGACGGATTCCAAGAACCTGGCAGTTTCCGACAGGATATCCAATACGATGCTAATGACGACCAAATTGAAGCTTTGCTAAATCGTTCAATTACCTGCAGACAACACGTACAGTATTCCTGTAAGGCATCGCGCTTGTTCAATTCGCCATCCGATGAAATATCCTTCAGGCCGTATTCTTGGTGGGTGTCGCGTCACAACCAAAGAATGGACTACTGGGGCGGCGCTCTACCCGGTTCGCGAAAATGCGAATGTGGAATTTTGGGCAATTGCAGGGACCCTACTAAGTGGTGCAATTGCGATGCGGGTTTCGACGACTGGAGTGCTGACAGTGGTGACATTACAGAAAAAGAGAACCTTCCAGTTAAGCAGTTGCGATTTGGAGATACGGGTAACGCGTTGGATGAAAAAGAAGGCAGATATACTTTAGGACCCCTAATTTGCGAAGGCGATGATTTGTTTAACAATGTTATTACGTTCCGAGTATCGGATGCTACAATTAATTTACCTAGTTTCGACATGGGACACAGTGGCGACATTTACCTAGAGTTCAAAACAACCATCGAAAACGCAGTGATCTTTCATTCGAAAGGTCAAACCGATTATATCAAGCTTAGCATCATAGGAGGCAATCAGTTGCAATTCCAATACCAAGCGGGATCTGGTCCTTTAGCTGTCACCAGAGAGACATCGTACAAGTTGGCGGACGACCGATGGCATTCTGTTTCGGTGGAACGCAACCGAAAATCAGCGCGACTTGTGGTTGATGGTGCTTTGAAGAGCGAAATCAGGGAACCTCCTGGACCGGTGCGCGCCTTGCATTTAAATACTGAACTAATATTGGGCGCCAGTACAGATTACCGGGACGGCTTTACAGGATGCATCCGATCTTTCTTACTGAATGGTAATCAAGTAGATCTCAGATCATATTCGCGTCGAGGATTGTATGGGGTTACCGAAGGATGTGTTGGTAAATGTGAGAGCAACCCTTGCTTGAACAATGGCACATGTCACGAACGATACGATGGCTATTGGTGCGACTGCCGTTGGACCGCTTTCAAAGGACCCATTTGTGCTGATGAAATCGGTGTCAATATGAGGTCTAGCTCTATGATCAAGTACGACTTTATGGGTTCATGGAGGTCGACTATTGCCGAGAACATACGCGTCGGATTTACAACCACTTATCCCAAAGGATTTCTGCTGGGATTCTCGTCGAACATCACCGGCGAATATTTGACTATACTGATATCGAATTCTGGTCATTTGCGAATCGTATTCGATTTCGGTTTTGAGCGGCAAGAAGTTATCTATCCCAACAAACTGTTTTGGTTGGGTCAATATCACGATCTGCGTTTGTCGCGCAGAAATTCTGGATCGACTTTAGTACTACAAGTGGACAATTACGAAGCCAAAGAGTTCCACTTTAATATTAAAGCGTCGGCTGATGCGCAATTTAATAATATTCAGTATATGTACATCGGAAGAAACGAGTCGATGACCGAAGGGTTCGTTGGTTGCATCTCCCGAGTGGAATTTGACGATATCTATCCGCTCAAGTTGTTGTTCCAACAAGAAGGACCCGGCAATGTTAAATCCTTAGGAAGTATGTTTTTCAATTACCGTATTTACTCAATGATAATCAATTTTGGTGTTTTTTGTTTGTAGCTCCTATTACTGAAGACTATTGCGGTGTTGAACCTATAACACATCCTCCGAATATTATAGAAACCAGACCACCGCCAATTGTAGATGAAGACAAGCTTAGGAAAGCTTACAACCAAACAGATTCGGCTATTTTAGGAAGTATGTTTTTCAAGTTCAAATATGAATTTTGACAAAAAAAAAACTGAAATCTCGTGTTAATTTGCAGGTGTATTAGCGATACTGTTCATAGCTCTGGTCATATTGGCCATTGTGATAGGCAGATATTTGCATCGGCACAAGGGCGAATACCTGACGCAAGAAGACGCAGGAGCGGACTCTGCTTTGGACCCCGATACGGCCGTAGTTCACGGAACGACAGGTCATCACGTGCAAAAGAAACGCGAGTGGTTTATATAGTGAATATTATACAGCAGCAGCAAACATCGAGTGATGGCCTAAGAGTACAACTCATTGCGTAGATCTTAACGTTTAAATTTAGATCAATATTTTACATTTACTTTTAACATTGACGAAAAAGTATTATTTTATTAAGACTTTCGATACTTGCTTCGTAGCATCTGTACTTTTTTTTTTTCGTTTTTGTTTATTTGTTCCGTCCATTTATTTTGTGTTGGTTTTAATTTTTGCTATTTATTTTATATTTTCTTTGTATACACGACGCTATAGTTAAAGACAATTTTCACATTCCAAAATTAGTGCAAAATACTCGCAACTATTATGTAATACGGATCTTCCACGTAAAATAAGGAAGTGCCTTTTTTATGAAATAGAAAACCGGCCTTACAGATTTTCTTTTTTTGTTCAGAACAAACAATTGCGATTTCTCTCTCTCTCTCTGTATTATTTTTTTGGAAACTACTTTTGTTTCATTTGTAAACTAATGTTCTTTACTTTCGATAAAACGTAGTGTAAAGATTTTTTATAAATCCAAATAAAAAGACAAAACTGTTTTTAGAAGTTATTTTGTTTGGAAAATATTTATTTCAGTTTTAAAATTGTTTACTTACAACTGTCGACAATACAATACCTTCAAATTAAAGGTATTCATTTAACTTGAGAGGTGAGGGTTTCTTCTGCAATTGGGTAATGAACTGGTTGACCATTTTAAGAGATATCTCTTTGGTTCGCATACAGATATCATCTTCATCCAGCTCTTCGTCTTCATCTACAAAAACAAATAATTAAATATTGCTTAAAATAATAATAATCGATCCATCAATTGTAAATTTGCCAACGGTTAAATGTGCTGCTTTTCTTTATTTTTATTTTTTTATGAAATCCATTCACCAAACAGCAAAGCTTACCTTTAATTTAACATTAATTAACCGATAAAACACAGAAAAAACAATACACACACCATTAGTTTAGACTGATTGTTACCTTTTGCAAAAACACAATGAGGGTTAAAATGAAAAAAAAAATGAATCACTTGAAAGTAAAATTGAAAGCGTAAAATAATGTATAGAACAAAATCAATCATTGCAATGAGACAAAAATCAACTTACTGCCTGAATTACCAATAACGAGGGCGCTTTCAAACAAATTAGAAAGGCTCGTTGGATTTAACTGGTTAATATTATCAGCATCAGCTTTAAAGTAAAATCAAAATAATATAAATAAGAGAGGCAAATCTGGAGATGATTTATTATTATTGAAAAGTAAAAATTGGAAAAGAAAATCTGCAGTTTTGCAGTGGTACTTACCAGAGTTTAGATCTTTGTATGCTTTTTCGGAATTCATCTTGTATCCTCTGTTAATGTAGGTGCGCAATTTATTTGTGGCGGCCAAAACGAGTCCAATGAATGGCGGCGACGGAACCATTGGTCGCGAAAGATACTCCGGATGGAATTGGGTGCCCACAAAGTACGGATGGTCTTCCAATTCAAAGATTTCCATCCGGCGGGCTTCTTTGTCAACGCCAACAAACTTCATACCTGCTTCTTCGATTTTCTCTTTGTATTTGATATTCACTTCGTAGCGATGTCTGTGGCGCTCTTCGATTTCTGGTTTTCCCCCATATAACGACCCTTAAAAAATTAAAATTGTTAGTAATAATCAGTATTTTCTTATTGCAATAATTTAAAGAACTTACTGATAACACTCATATTTTTTTCGTCATCTTTGAAAACGGTAGTTTGTCTACCCAATCGCATAGTGCCACCCATTTGGCCAGTGTTATGCTCCGGCATATCAACGATGATCAAATTGCCAGTTTGTTCTTCACATTCGGCACTTGTGGCATCTTTAATTCCGACAACATTTCGTGCAAATTCAACAACAGCCGCTTGGAAGCCAAGACAAATGCCTAAGAAGGGTTTCTTTCTTTCGCGACAACACTTTATGGCGGATATTTTGCCTTCATAGCCGCGTTTGCCAAAGCCGCCGGGTACTACGACTCCACTATAACGGAAAATATGGCAATGGCAATGAAAAATTAATAAATATTAAAAAATATATAAGAAGAAACTTACTCAGCAGCCACTAAGTCACCCCAAGCTCTGTAATATTCTTCAGGGGAGCTTTCCATAGCTTCTTCTTCCAAATTAGAGGCATCGATAATTTGCACCACAGCTCTGTATCCAATTAAATGTGTAGCATGTTCTATGGCCTTTACAAGCGAAAAATACGAATCCTGATATTTGATATACTTGCCCACTATGCAAATTTTCACTTGCACATGCAGATTCTTAACTCTATTAGACAAAGTTAGCCATTGTTTCAACAAAATCCTTGCCTCCTTGTCTTTTAGTTTTTCCACATTCAGGCGCGAATGTATAAATTGCAAGATCCCGTTTTCCTCCATGTAAATGGGTACTTGGTAAATGGATTGCAGATCAGGAATGCAAAGAACCTAAAATTGAAAACTTTTACGATAAAAATATATGGAAAAGTAAAGGCAATTGTTTGAAAGAAAAAAAAAAGAAATTACGGCTTTTGGATCCACGTGACAGAAGTTGCTGATTTTGCTGCGCACATTTTCATCTATTAAATCCTCGGATCTGCAAACAATCACATCCGGCGACAATCCTAAGCCTCGCAATTCCCTTACTGATGCTTGCGTAGGTTTGGTTTTCAATTCTCCAGTAGCACGAGGCTAAAACCAGACAGTTAAATCGAAAATTTATAAATTATAAAAAAGAAAGTACCTTAGGAACCAAGGAAACATGGGCTAGCATGAAATTCTCTCTTCCAACGCGGAATTGAAATTGTCTGAATGCTTCCACGAAAGGCATGCTTTCAATATCACCTATAGTGCCTCCCAGTTCGATAATACAAAACTGGGGCGTCTTTCCAGTTACCGAAACCGGTATTTTGGCAACACGTTCAACCCATTCCTGGATTGTATCAGTAATATGTGGAATTACTGAAACAAACAGATTATATTTGCAATTTTTATGCATGCTGAAAGTTCAATAAACATACCTTGCACTGTCTTCCCTAAATATTCACCCTTTCGTTCTCTATCTATGACCATCTGGTAAATTTTCCCAGTGGTAATGTTGTTATCACGTGTGAGAGTTATATCAAGGAATCGTTCGTAATTGCCCAAATCTAAATCCACTTCTCCTCCATCATCCAACACATAAACTTCTCCTGTGAAAGCATTAAGATAAAATGGTATTGGAAACTTTTTAGTTATAATTAGCTTAGCAGATTTATTTCCTTCAAATTAATAAAGACCGGAGGATTTTTAAAATTTTGAAAAAGTTTCAAACTTTTATATTTTATTTTCAGTGCTGCCAACTGAAACAGCTTGGCCACCAAAAACAGCCAAAAAAACTCAAATGTAAGTTACCGCGTGTTAGCACCAGAACAACTTATAGGTTACAAATATCAAAATAAAGCCAAATTAACATTAAATTATGCTTTTGGCAATAATTATCATTACATAAACTCACCATGTTCATGAGGAGAGAACGTTCCAGCATCTAGGTTAATATAGGGATCGATTTTAATGGACGTTACTTCAAAACCTGAACACTTGAGCAGTGTGCCAAAAGAGCTTGAAATAACGCCTTTACCCACACCACTAATCACTCCACCTGTTACCAAAATGTACTTTATCTTAGACATTTTGCAATTGCACCAATTACACGTTTAAACAATTTGCCTTGAATTCGGAATTCAAGATCGAAACAAGCAGCACACGCCAAACAGATAGACATAAATGAAACTACGCTGCAGCGACCCACACTGCAACAACTGGTTGTTGTGCGCAGACGCTGTTATTATAAACATTACGGCGATTTAAATTTGATATTGTGCACTTTTATTTATAATAATATTAAACTGAGGATGTTTATAACAGACTTAAGTGACATGGCAATTAAGTTATCTAAATAAATGAAGCTTTAATTATTGTTTTGAAGAACGAGCATTGACGACAGTAAGCGTTAAACTTGCGCTTTGTTTGAAAGTTAGATAAAACTTTTTGATTGCACTTTCTGCTTTTTAACCATTCTCTACTTAAAACAAAGAAAAAGAAAACTTTCATGTATTAAATTGGTAACTTAGCAACCACTACAATGAAATACACAGGGTGGCCATTTTGTCAAGCTTTAACATAATTTTCATAGCTTGCTTGATTTCATCAATTTAATCTGGGTGGTTGTGATCAGTGGAAATTCTAATTGGACATCTCAATTGAAAATGACGTCACAAACCGCAAATTGTCATCAACATCAAAGCCGCCTTGGATGTTGTCTTTTGCATTAAGATACTAAAAGTTTTTATAAATAATTTCATTTAAAAAAAGCCGCATTATTATCGAGAATATTCATTGCTTATCACTTAATTGTTTTATTTTTGCAAAAAAAAAGAAAAATAAATCATTGGTAATTTACTCAAGAAATGATTTTTAATTTTACATTATTATAATTTAGAAAATTTTAAGCATTAAATAAACTTTGATAATCTTTGACGTCAAATGATCCCGAAACTACATTAAAAAAAAATTATTACATGCAGGCAGAAAATGTACACATTATGAAATTATTAAAATTATTAGCGATATTCATTCTTTAATGTTTGAATTTGAAGGCATTATCTTCATCAATCAGGATATTATTGAGATAATCTCTACATTACATTGTACTAATTGCCAAATTTTGCCATAAAGCATCACAATTCAAGCATTACAACTTTCTGTGCAAATAGTTTTCATAATGTTCAATTTTAGGCTTCTCCTTTACTGTTTACTACTTTATGTTACATTCATCGAGATTGTAAAATCAGCTTTCGAACAAGATGTATATGCAAAATTTATCGAAAAAATAATTAATTTCTATTAGATAATGATATACATTTTCAGCACACTAATACCGATTATGAAATCGTTGCTGAATTCATCAACGTTTCATGGTACAATACTTCCTACGTCGAAGACGTTGTCTTCGCTGTGAACAAATACAATAGGACGATTACAACAATAAAAGCGCATGGACATTTAAAAGTGCCCGTTCAAGAACTTTCCGTATGTATTTATATAATGTTACATTTTAATGATCAGAGGCATTCCTTAAGAAATTTCAGGCAAAACTGCGTTTGTACGTATTTCGCAACTCAGAATTCAAATACTTCGGAATCGAAAAAATGATTGATTTTTGTCATATTTTGAAGCGCAACTATTACGGCCTTGGAGACATGATGAAGAAAAAAGGAAATTTTACGGATTGCCCTATGATGCCAGTAATTTTTTTTTGCAAATTATTACTTAGTAATAATTAATGGAGATAAAAATGCGTTGAATTTTAGAATTATTACTCCCTTTTCGATTTAGTATTGGATGCATCGAAATTACCACCACTTATTCCGGCAGGAAGGTACAAAGCGGATGTTGATCT
>JASKGO010001193.1:0-22607 GCA_030556065.1 Holobus sp. GC000080
AATTAGTTATAATCAATTATGAAGTCTATAAATACTTACTTAGCAATAAAATGATTTTATATAAGACTTTCTTTCTAAATATAAATGTTAATATTCGATTTTTATTATAATCCTGATTGAAAGGGCATCAAATATTGCAATACTGGTAATTTTTTTTTGATAATTTGTCCAAATCAATCACTTAAAAATGTAAAAGCTGATCAAGAAATTAGTCCAAAACTAGGCTAAACAAAAATATTTTTTGTCATTTAACCAAAATTTGGTCCTGCGAGCTTTAAAAATATAAGAAACATCGCCCAAATGAAAACACTTTCAACAGCAACAAGTGCAAATCAGCAGGGTATAATAAGTATGCGACTGATTTTTAATTGGAGTGTACGCGTAATGAGTATAATAATAATTAAGGTTTTATAATGAGTAGCTAAGCAACAGTTAAGCAGCGAGCAGTGAGCAGCAGCAGCAGCAGCTTCGAGAATGAGAGATTGTCGCCGATTGCGACTAAATGGTTCGACCGAAATGTCAAGGCTGTTTAGTCTAAAGACCGACTCCGGTTTACAAGAGATAGTTAAAGTTATGCCGCCCCATCCATGCACAGCATACAGTTCTTAAAGTGGCATAAAACAACGGCATGATAGTGAAAGTGAGGTCCGCAACAAAGCTATTTTAAAGCGCCTGTTGCTGCTGCTGCTGCTGCTGCCGTCGTCGTCGTCGTTGCTTTGTCTCTCCTCCTATGCAGAATGCTCGGCAGGCAGCAGCCAAAGGTGGCCAAAGCATTAGCCGGAGCCGAAGGAGAGTGCCTGAATGCATTAAGCCATGCATGCGAGAAAAGCAAGGAGAGAAGAAACGGCGAAAAACTCGCTGTCTATCTGTTTGCAGAACGCCATCATTGTCTATAAATGGGCAGAGTACAGGCACAGAGTGCCGCGGAGTGCGCGGACTTGTCTATGAAGTTATTGTAAAACGACGAATAATTTATATATCATTATTATATCGTTGAAAATATGCAAATTGCACATAGAGGCACGCTTTCGCGGATAAAAATGAAAATCTCCTTTCGAAAACGCGATTTCGTAACACGCAGAAATATAGACTTGAGCACTAAAAATCTCCACTAGTTCCACTCCGCACTCTTGTCATACCGTGGAATTATATTTCATAATTATTATTTTATTGCGTTAGTTATGTTGTTTTTTTTTTGTATCTAAAGAAATATAAACTTTACTTGCACATTCATAAAAATCATGATGGACTTTTATAGCTGGCTTTAATTTTATGCCTTTGTTTAGGTTTTCTTTTTTGAAAAATTTCGCTTTCATCAGATTTGTGTACTATGTTTTTGTTAGTGTGAAAGTATAGTTAAGAGGAATTTAATATTTAGAGACCTAAATGCAATGCTTCTTAATGTGTTAAATTATACCTGGCTGACTAATTTGGATGCCACTGACAACAGATTCAAAGAATCTCGAAAAAAATTGTCTAAATAATTTTTTTTTTGCGATTTTTTTTACGAAGAAAGTAACACAAAAATGAATTTAAAGATTTTGATTTCAATCAAAGAGAAAATTATTTAAAAAGCTATTATTAATGGAATCTACCCTGAAAAGGATTGTTATTGGCTTACTCATCAAAAAAATCTAAGAGAAAATGTTTCGATCTCATGTTTTTTTAAATTGCATATATAAATTGAATTGCACTTCTTTAATTCTAATCTTATCATTATTGCACAGATGTAATTATCAGGCGATTAATCAAGAGATCAAGAGAGATGCTGAGTAATTTCATGTTTTATCACTTTTATTTATTTAAATTGACTTTCAGGAAACTTTTTATTTCCACATATGTTGCTTACTTATAATTCAATATAATTTGCTTGTGACAAAACAAAGTTTTTGTTGCTTTGGTTTGATTTTAAAATTAAAAGAAACCTGTTTTAAACCAAAAGTCACTAAGAAAAGCTATGTTTCAGTTTTTTAATTAAAGAAAACTTTTTCTCTTCTCTTTTTTGCAATAAAATTAAAATATTCATTTCCATATTTAATTGTACTGAACTTAAACTGTTCTTGTTTCAAACCGATATTTTAAAAAATAAAGGAGTTATGATCTTTTTTTATAATTCCAAAAATTAAATATTTGACTATAACAATAGACAAAAGACAGTTGGAAAACTCGGAAGACGCCATTAAAAAAAAATTAGCTCAAAAATTTATTTTTGCTTATGAAAGTGGACAACGTTTTCTAACTTTAAAGTTTTATTAGTCCTGTTTCAGATTTGAGGACATGTCGCTGAGGTATCAGAAGATGTAACAATACCAAATGCAATTGTAATTAGTAGACATTAGTCAATTTAATAATTGCTTTCTTAATTGAAATAGTAAATGCAAATATTAGCTGTTTCAAAAGCTTCAATCGTAAAAAGTTTTTGGTTTAGCAATTTTTTTAAATTTAATTTTTAAGTCATAAAAGTTTTTTCGCCTCTTGCAAATTACAACAATTAAAATAACTAATTTTGTTAAGATATATTATCAACTAAAGTTCATTGGTTAATATTAATTAATTGATTATGTTAATTTTAATGGCATTATTACAATTTTATTTAATTTGGAAATTAGTCCTGTGTGGCTTTATATTAAGTCGCTGTACAAAAATCAATTGATTTTTAATAAGCGATTTATAAAAATTTATAAAAAAAGTTTGTATTTGATAACTATAAGTAAATTGCTAAGTTTAAACTCTAATTTTCGTTTCTAAAAAAAAAATATATATGATTATTTTCCACTTCAAAATTCAAAATTATGTTTCTTTTTTCTTCGAAAAGCAAATTACAAAATTGCAACAAATTACACAAATGATTTTTATTTCATTACCAACCGTAATAAGTATAGCAAGGTCAAAAAATTATTTATTCAATGCGCTATAGTTACGATGTTTTTATGGATTTTTCCCATTTTAAATCATACAAAAACCGAGCAAAATAACGCTAATTTCTTTATGGAATATTTCGCTCATTAGTATATCATAAAAAAATAAGTAAATCACACTAATAAATAACTTTTAATTATAGAATAATGCCATCCATGAGTGCGATTAAATACAAATTTATCTTATTAATTTCAATATAAATAATTTTTATGATTTCTATACTCTATTTAATTAAAGCAATAAAAATGCCTATTTTTTTATTTTTTTTTTGCTACTAATTCTTAGAATTGTTCCGATTGACAAACACACTAATAAATGATCAGGTACCTACATGAATTTTGTTTTTAATTTTACGTTTCGTGCTCATTGAAAAAAATTTAAATGCTATTTACAAGTCTAGCACATAATGAATAGTTATTTATATTTGTTGCAAGAAAATTGTCGACAATTTTTAATTTGAAACAGTGTATAATTTGTTTTAAAATAATAAAATTGCAAAAAAAATCAAAATTTTCATATGGTTACAAAGAGGAAAAGTTGCTTTATTAGAATCAAAAAAGAAATCAAAAGAAGGAAATTGCTAAGGGTATAGTTTTGGGGATTCAAATTTGACCAATTTTTCCCCGGAATTTTTTTTTTTGATTCATCACCCAGTATTATCTAAATTAACAGTCGCAAAACCAAAATTTATTTAAATAAAATGTAAAAGATTTAATACTCAATACGGTGGTCCAATAATTTTTTTTTTCGAAAATTCCAAAACATTCGAAAACTTAATACTCATCCCATTTGAAGTAAACTTTCCAAAATTGAAAAAGGTAATAGGAAATAGGTAACTTTTTCGGATTAATACTCATCCCATTTGAAGTAAACTTTCCAAAATTGAAAAAGGTAATAGGAAATAGGTAACTTTTTCGGATTACTCAATTAGTTTTGTCAATAAATAACAAAACGTTTTTACCTTTTCCAAAGTGTGATTAAAAGTTTGCTTTATATCTTTAAATAATTGTTAAAGTTTTTAAATATATTTAAAATGTAGCAAATAGGATTAGTAGCTTTATTAGAAATAAAAAGACAACTTATTTTTTTTGGTCAAATATATAAAGGAAAATTTCAGAAAATCTAAAAGAGTGCAAACAAGAAATATTTTTGAGTTGATCCATTATGTAATTATGTTTAATATAAATCATTAACCTATCTTTGTGAGTGTTTTCTCTAGGACCTAGCTAGGTCATGGTTATGTTTATGCTTTTAGTCACTTTTTTGAATTATTGAGAAACTTTAGGCTTATTGTAAAAAAAATAGAAAAATAAACGCTACATTAGAGCTTTACTGTCACATTTTACGAAACCAAAACTTTTTCGATAATTTTATTATTTTAAAAACTTAATGGTAATTTTATTAACTATTCAGTTGTGTAAAACGAAAATAAATTTATTTGTCGTTTTTTTTTTCATATGCAGAAAACTTCGTTGAAGAAATAAGAACTATTTAATTTTTGCCTTCAATTTTCTTTATGTTAAAAACTTTTTGAGCTTTTTCTTCTAAGCCAACCGTTAGTCAAATGTATTTCCTACCAGAAGCAATTTTAAAATAAAAAATTTTCATCGCAAATGACATTGTTTATTCGCTTACAAAACTAGGAAATTGTTAGTAAACAGCCATATGATATAAAGCACAACAACAGCCGAAATAACTGCCAAAAAGTAATTAAATTTTAATTGATTGCATATGCAATGAAAAGGTTAAAATTACTAAATACATTGACATTTTTAAAAATTCCTCTTTTTGCCCATGTCCCCGATAATAATAATAATACATAATGTGAAATTTTAATTATCGCGCGTTTACATTTAAATTGTACACATCGAGTATATGAAAAATTAGTAAAGCAGTCATTAAATTTACTTTTGTTTTCGCAATACATTTCGAATTTTATTTTACATTGATCAATACAAGTCACCTGTCTTAAATTAACGAATTGATTAAAAATTATGAAATTAAGTTTTACAACAATTTCAATAACAAAACTACTTTTACAACAAAATAATTTTTAAATGTTTTTTCTGTAACTTTGCTTTATTTTTATTTTTTATAATAATTTACAACGTCAATGTAAAAACTCATTAAGCCTTTGTTAGCAAAAAGATTACTCTAATAAACATTGCTCGTTAAACTCGTTTCCTAATTATTTAATCAATTAATTGAACATTTTCTAAATATTTACTAAATGCAACTAATTAAATGATTATTTCGCGTTTTTCTTTTGGATTGCTTTAGTTTCACTTTTACTCGGCAGTAAACACAACAATTAAATTTGCATAGCGCGCCGTAAAAACAATTTACTTGAAGTGGTTTGCTTACGAAAAACAGCTCACGCCCATTTCGAATGAAACCGATAGGAAAATTAGGAACAAGTTTTGGCGCCCACAAGTAAGCCCAGATAAAGGAGCACTTAAACATTAATTAGTTGCAGACTGGCAAACAACTTCCAAAATTAGAATAAATAATAGATTTCAAAAAAAAAAAAAAAAATGACAAACTAATCGAAGTAATCTGATTTATATCAATAATGTGTAAGTGGTAAGGGGAAAATCAAAAGTTGCAGTATGAGGAAAAACGTTGTAAATTATATTACGCGGGTTTAATGGACCATGAAGAGAGTTTTAAGCAATGTGCATAAAAGTAAAAGCCGCACTAAGTGCAAAACGACTTATTTTATATTATATTTACAAGAAACGACCTATTCTGTGTGCTTGGATTGTGTATTTATTTATTTTAAAGTAAAAAGTAGTAAAAGTAAAAAATAAAATCAACAGCAGACTTATTAATCCGCCTGCATTTTGATAGACACACAAATCAATCGATAAATTTATCGGTAGACGAATATACGATGCATACTAATCACCAATTAATTCAATTAAATGCGGGTAAGCTGCTGTTGCTGCTGCTGCTGCAATTGATTTTTCTGCATTTGCACGACATATATTTCAGTGCATTGTTTCGTAACCTGTCAGCATCTGTTTTTAAAGGCTGCTAAATTAATATACAGGATCAATCAATGTCCAAACAAATCTTTTCAACGAAAATTTGTTCATTTTTTCATTTAAAAATACATAATTTTTGTTTTATTTTAAAATTATTGTGAATTTTACAATATTTATTTGTTATTTAAAAACTTAAAATATATTAGATTAAAATTAAAATTTAGTTTCTATTAAAAAATTTGATGCTACCGAAAAAAAAAGTATATTTTTTTAATTTTTTAGTTAAAAACATTGAGTTTTTTTGTTTTTGGCTCCAAAAATATGAATATTTTTAGTTGAAAAGTGAACAAATTATGACCAAGGATATAAAAAAGGCTAAGAAAATTTCGAATTAAATGCTTTTTTAATTTTTTTTTTCTATTCTAAATTATTTCGGTAAGATGCTACAACTTAAAATTTTGATTCAAAATTTGTCTAAAAAATAAAAATAAAACTTAATTTTGTCTTCACTTTAGTTTATGTTTTGATATTTTAATAAGATTTATTTCCTTCAGCAACAAGTCAAATGGGTTTCACTGTAGCAGCAGTTTTCCATTTGCTTTTCACTCTCTAGAAGAGTATAAGTATGTCGTGGTTATAATCCGGAAAACTAAATCGTGAAAATTTATATAAAGAAATATTGCTTAAGAAAGCATCTTATTTATAACAACAACAGGAATTCTTTTAAACTTTCTCGTGCATATATAGTTTCAGAAATTTTATTGGATTCTCTTTATAACTAATAATTAATTTTATAACATATACATAATTAAAATTGATGATTTTTTCTACAAGTGTATTTTAATTGGTTTTGTTATTAAGAACAGACTCAATTACAAGAACCTAGCCCAATTAAAAATGCATATAATGAAATCGATTATTTGGATTGGAATATTTTTGCTTTTTATTAATTATATTTTGATATACAGGAAACAGAGGTAGAAACAAACTTAAAGCAATTAATAGTTCATAAATTAAACTTGTTAGTTCAGTTAAAGAGATAAGATAAAATGAATTGTTTAGTGGTAATTACGGCAATAATTGCTCCAAAAAAATATGTTAAAATTTTCATTAATTTCTTAAATTTCATATATATTCTTCTTTTTCAAAGCTAATAAAAGTCAAAATCAGTTAAATTTTAAATAGATTTTTGAATGTTTACGCAAACGAATAAATTTTCTAAGGAAATTAAAATGCTTCGAAAGCTTTGTATTTTTTGAAATAACATTAAAAGTTGTTATTAGCGATAAAAGCAAATAGTTTCCGCTCACTTAAAACCAAAGAGATAACAGACACAATATTCGAAGCCAACTATTTTGTGGTTTTCAGTGTTTGCACTACAAAAATTGCCAGTTCCCAGTAGTTGTTAAGATAAAATTCTTAGCAGCATGTATTTAAAATTGCATTATGCTGATAACAACATGTCCCTTTCTGGGAGTTTTTTTTTAAATATATGTATTTCTAGAATAGAAATGTTTCATGGGAATGTTTAAATACTTTTATGCCAAAACCAGATTTTTTTGTTGGACATAATTGGAAATAAGTAAATTAATTAGCTTTGTCTTGGAGACGATCACGTCTGTGCGCATTTTAGCAGGGAATTAATTTTCCAAAAGTGAGATTCCTTCGACGGCAGCCGCTTAATGAACAGTCCTGCCAGTTTATTGGATTGCACTCTATTATGTTGGTATATATTAAATAAATAAATGAAATAAAATAAAACAAAAGCGCGAGACGCGGAAAAGAAAATCACGTTATTAACGCTTATAGAATACAAAAAGGATATCTGAATACGTCTTTAAAGTGCAAAAAGGAATTCACGTGTAAAGTGCATCAGCTTCAGGTTCCAATAATTCCGTCTACACTTTGGAAAGTTACCTGCACGTCCAATTTACTGATTGAAAATTCAATAAAACGGCAATGAAATATCGCAGATGTAAACTTAATAAAATATATCGCGTGGTATCGTGCAGATAAACGCAAACGCGCACCGTAAAAACCCTATTCCGATATTCGTAATTTTAATGAGACAGAACAAGTTTTTCTACATTTAATGTTTTGCACCACCTCTGCCCATCGACGACTGTATAAATTACCTTGCAATTTGTGTCCCTGTCCCATGGCAATTGCAATTTATCCACAAGGTCTATAACCTTAATGGATTATTATTTTCTCGTTTTTTTTTTCTTTTAATTTTTATTTGCACTGTTTGTTTTTGTTTTAATGCTTGTTTAATGCCTCTTTAACGATAAATTTGCATATAGTTAAAAATCATTATAAATGTTTTAAATGTTTATTTTTGATTATATTGAAGAATGAAATTTATAAATATTTTATTTGAAAATGAAACTTGAATTAAATAATTTTCTCTTTTAAGATTTTTAAGGAGTAATAAATAATAAATAGGCTCCTTAAATTCGATTATTTAACGAATTAGGACAACCAATTGAAAATGCATAATTTTCAAATGTTGTATGATTTTAATTAATTATTAGTTCCTTACCAATTTAGCGAATAACATTCAAAAATTTGTTACGGAATTTGTTACTATAATTGCATCTGAAGCCATAATAAGAGTGAGTGTTATATTACTCTTGATTTGTAAATGTGAAATATAATTAAACACAATTACATTTTATACAGGGTAATTCATTAGTAGGATATAGTAGGATTGTGCCCCAACTATTTAATATAATTTATTTATTTACCTTTACTAATGAATTACCCTTAATTACCATTAAATGGTATTGTTATCAAGATTCAAATTAAAGAACTTTTAAATAATTAATTATGAAATGTATGTGCTTTGTCAATAATTTATTTCATTGTAATTAATTAGTTGTGTTTGTTGAAAAACAAGTTTGTCTTATATTTTCCACTCTTATTTTTCTTAATTAAAATGATTATACAATAGGAAAAACTTAACTTTGACGTCTTCCAATGATTAAAATCAAGAAGTTCATCTAAAATTATGGAAATTATAAACACTAAAATCCTATAGAATTATAAAAAATAAAAAATACAAAGCAACTAAAAATGAAACAATTTTAAACGATAAAAATTGTAATTGCTAAAACTTTAAAATGCTTAAACACTTGTAACTTCGTTAATTAAAAACAAAATAATTGCAAAACATAAAAACTAATCAATAACAAGTGGTGCTACTTTATTCCACAAATTATTAATAAATGCTGCGCTTCATTAATCGATGTCAAACCTTTCGAAGAATCAAACAATTTCTAACGATGACCATCGAAGGCCACTTTTGACGGCGGCTTAATTTCGAATGATCGCCAATAATGCACGATTTATTACTAATTAATCATGCGGCAAATTTAGAAAGCTCGTCCTAAATTTTTACCCACACAAAAATTACAATCCAAAGAACAGAAAAAAATAAATAATTAAACAAAGAGCCGTGTTGGTATTATAAATATAATACAGCAAATCCTTGTAATCAATATTTTAAATGCTTTTTCAATTTACATTTTTCAATTCTTTGCACATATATATTTTTTTGTGAATATATATAGAAAAAAGTAGGCACTTTTGAATTTCTTATGTAAATTTCACGCTGAACGAACAAATGCATAATTAAATATTGCAAAGCGAGTGTTGTCAATAAAGAGCCAGCAGCATAGACTTTAAGTAACCGTCGAACAAAATTTTTGTTTTGTTGAAAAAGAGATTCTTTTGAAATTGCGTTCGAATAAAAGTGCTTTACACGAGCGTAATATAATGCGGTAGTGACGTAATTTTTTTTTCATTTAAACAATAAAATTGCCTATCGAAAGCACAACGGCTTTGTTTCGTAAAAAAAAAGACGTATATTTAATTATTGGGAATTTATCGACTACCAATAAATCATTTTCCCTATCGTTGAGCACATCGTAAAACCGACGGCGCTTTATTGTCGTCAATTGTTCAAAAATTAATTATTGCGGTTCGTTAGTCTTTCACGCCGATGTCTGCTGCATGAACACAGAAATAACAAATTACTAGGCGCTTTGTGTAAATACTACACGATTTTAGTTAATTCTCATATAGTATGTAGTCTCAAGTAAAGCATAATTGCCATGTGAATATAATTGGTTCAGCGACGTTAATAACGCATTTATTATAGACTTATAAGCGAAAAGTGAATTGTTACAAATAGCATGGACATATTGTGGTGCCCTTCATTACTTCTTTGTTGTTGTTTGTTGTCTGAATGTAATGGTAATTTAATAAGAATGAGAGTGAAAGGTTCACCTTTAAGATCGAATTCAACATGAGTATTAAATTTTCTTTTCGCACGCATAAAGTATTTGCAACTTTTCGATTATTTCAATTATTCATTATCGATTTATAAGACAACAAACTATTGCACAATATTAAATACTTTTTTATTCAATTTTGAAGCTCAATTCATGTCTCATTTTCATTAGTTCTTATTTAATCAAGGTTACAAAGAATATTTATCATAGATGTCACTAGGCAACTGGAAAAATTTGCAACATAATCTTAGAAAACCTTAAAACCTCTTCTCCTAACCTAGCCTAACCTAAAAATTGTGCTGTTCTTAATAATACTGCAATGTATAAGACTATCCAAGACTATCCAAATTTAGAACTACCGTTCCAACTATAAATTTAATTTTGAGCTCCTTAGACGCCATATTTAAAAAATGAAATTGGCATTTACTTGGATAGCCTTATAAAACCAAAATATGACCACAGAGTTAAAAATATCAAGAAGATTATGAAGTTAATAGCCCATAAAATGTATTTTACAATATTTGAATTAAAAATTACCTAAGGATTCCAAAAAATTGAAAATAAATATAAGTTGCCATTTTAGAATCAAAAGTTGGAATTATTTCCGGTCAAATCGGAAGAGATGCAAATTCAATCCAAAACTACATTAAATATAAATAAGTTTTTTTTTAAATAAAAATTTAATGGTAAATAAAGATATGAAAATGAGGAACCACAATCCGTTTCAACCCTACTGTTTGATGGTTCAAAATTGCAAAAAAAATTAAGTGAATTGTTTATTTCAATCCAAAAATTTTGAAATTAACCAAGGCACTGGAAGAGAGAAGAAGCCATGCAGAAGATTCAGGATCGAAGAACGCGATTATAAAAGGCATTTAAAACAGCAATGTTCGTTGAAAAGCAAATATGCTCATCGAAGCGATGCGTTGGACGTCGTCGCCGAGTCGCACATATTCTCGATGAAATCCACCAAGAACAACAACAACAACAAACAACAACATCAACAAAAGCTCCATTTCCTCATTTCACTTTCTCGTCAGTTAGAGTTACACGACCAAAGAGAGTACAGAGTACAGGTATTCGTACGTACGTACTACGTACAAAAAGCCGTAATTATTTTTACACGTCCGCCCATCTTCTGCCAAAGAAAAAGAACTTCCTTCTGTAAAACGCTCAGCAGAACGAGGAAAAAGTCGACAAAGTTAATAAAGGCTTTTGTACTAGGCGCATATTATGATTTGAAAATGAGAACAGTTTCTTCGGAACGCTATTTTCATTACAATAATTTTCATCTAGTACATTCAACTAGTTGTAAATTGAGTTTGAATAAGTCGTCGAGTTCTCACCACCTTATTATCATCATCATATTAATGAAATAGGGTTCCGGGTGTCCAGCTGTCAGCTTTTAAATTGCAATTTTGCAAAATTTAGTTAATCAAAATTGAAAAATTGAAATGCAATGCAATTGAAATAAAAAAAAAAGCACAAAAAATCATTTAGGCTTCGAATGCCGAATTTGAACATTTTTTGCAAGATGGGAATTGCCCAAATTTATTAAAGACAATATCTTGAGAACTAAAAGAGGTATTGAGATGCTTTTAGTAGAAAAACAAAGCGCTTTTAAAGAACTATAAGCTGAAATTAACAAATTTTAAGAATTTACAAGGATAGGTCTGTAAAAGGAAAAAAACAGGGCTGTTTTTTTGGTTCCACAAGATGGCAATTGCCCAAATTGATTTAATTCAATATCTGTACAACTAAAAGAAGTATTAAGATTATCTTTTAGTTGAAATTCAAAGCGTTTTTAAGGTCTACTCGTGTAAGTTAAAATCAACAAATTTTAAAAAAGTCTAAGGGTAGGTCTGAAAAAGTAAAAACAGGGGAGTCGTTTCGCAAAGCACTGTATACAATTTTTCTTATTTTGAAATTTTTGAATTTGCTAAAAAAAAATGAAATTCTTATTGAAGTAAATAAAGAAAATCTAATATTTCATGACAGCAATCATTTTCATTTATTACCCATCCATCAAAAGTAAAAAAAATGTATACCATAAAACAAAACAAAAAACGAAACGAATCATCAATCAGAGTATGTTGTTACCAATAAATGCCTATAAAAGAACAATAAAATATGAATAAATTAGCCAATAAAAAGATTGCAAGGAAAATATCGATGGCTATATGCGAGCAATATGGTATCGCTTTTCTTGGGCAATTTGTTACTAATAATAATAAGCATAAGAATAATAATAATGAAGCAAATAAATAAGTGTTTGGAAACTTAAATTGCGCACACTGATAATAATAGAGGCGAGAAATTATGCTATTTCTTTGATCGGCTCTTGGTGTTATGCAGTGTTTTGTAATAATAATAGTCGGTCGGTCGGTCGGTCGGTCGGTCGGCTAATAATAATTGTGTGCGCGCGGAATGTCGGCCTCCGTGTTGCGATTGTTGGTTGAAATGCAAGAAGAAACAACCAACTAAAACTCTCTGCTCCAGCTAGCTACTGCTTGGATAACGCTAACCTAACGCTCTCTCGCATAGCAGAATGGTAGCTTGCAGTACTCTTGCTTTGCTTGCTTTTGCTCAGCAGTTATGCTTCTTTGGCTCGTTGCTTATGGACAGAATTAGAAATCGTATGTGTGTAACTGGTGTAAAATGGGGGGACAAATGGGGGGCACCAACCGCCCGCACCAACGTCCTTGTCAAGGCTATCATAGTCGAATGCAATGCAACTCTAACTGCTAACGACACAACACTCTCACCAACTATTTCTAATCCTTTTTGCTCTTTATCTATATTCTACATAAATGTTCTTATTGCTTATAGTGCGAAATTTAGAGTTTTCTCGTGTCGCTTTTTTGTTTTTGTTTTTTTTTACAGTTGTTGCAATTACGTTGATCTTTATTTAATTTCAAAGTGGTTTTCAATGAAAAATTTTAGTTTTATTTGAAGTGGAGTTTTTTAAATGCATATTTTATTTAAAATTTTACTGTTATTTATAAATTTTTAGGGTGGACAAGATTTTTAAGATGGAGGAATTTATTGATGATTAAAACAACATACAAACTTAAGGATTTTAAAGTTTATGAAGATTTAAATTAATATTTAGGATAAATGATTTCATTTGCATCTTTAAAATGTTCTTGTTAAATTAAAAATGTCTTCAAAATAATTTTACAATTTTTTTTATTTTTATTTTTTTCTAATTACTACCCATAAAATTATACTCCCTTTGTTCCAAATTTTGGTATCTATTTCTGTTTTTATTTTTTCCTAAGTTTTGATATACAAATCTTCGTTAATCAATGCTTTTAAAAGAAATTAATCCCTTAATTTGGGGATTAGTAACTTTTATTCAAATTTGAATAGTAATTCTATTTGGTAACTTATCTACATTTTTATAAATTAAATTTTCTTATTTCAATTTAAATTAAGCATTGAAAATATTTGCAATTTTTTACACCTAAATATATTTTAAAAATAATAATTTATTAGATTACTAAAAGTCAATTTTTGTTACATTTTTTTTTTAGTTTTTGACACCTTTTGAAAGTAATTTTTCAACAAGAATTTTTGAGAATGATTTGCAATTGAAATATGTTTTTAATAAATTCATCATAAATAAATAACATTATTACTTTTTAAACAACTAATAATTATTTCTTTTTTAACTAGCCAAAGCAATTGAAAGCAGAAAAAGATACTAAAACTAAATTTTCTCAATAAAGCAATTGCCAACATCTCAACTGAAAACAATAACTAAATTAAATTACAACTAATTAAATTATTAATTAGATAATTAAGAGTCCTTACCGTATAACCTTCGCAAATTATACTCCTTCAAATAAACGTCTTTGTTATTTCAAAATCAATTCATAGCAACAATAAAGCGAAGAATGTACTCGAACGGAATGTTTTTGTTTATTTTTTTTTATTACGATTATTACCATTATTATTCACTTGCGCGTTGTGTTTTAATTAGAAATTCCATAAAAAGTTCCTTTATGTAGGCGATGACAACACCGGAAAAAGATTCTTTTGCAATGAGCGCAATCTTGCACAAATGAAGTAAAGTGGCAAAGGGCGCGAAAAGAAGCTCGGCAGAAAAGTTTATTCATTTTTCCATTTGATACTTGCAAAGAAAAAGGTAAATTTCTATATTTTCCAGCGTATAATTAATGATCCCTTTGTAATACGAAAAACTTTCGCTAGCGCGCAGTTTCAAAGCTTGGCAATATGGCTTCTTTTTTTTGCGAAAAAAATTAGTCTCGAATAATAATAATTTAACGGGCGAGATGAAAAAAGTCGGTTCGCACCTTTTTATCGCTTCGCATTATTTTCGCTTTCATGGTAAATTTATGAAAACAACTTTCAACTTTGCTAATTAGCAACTAATGGCACAACCGATAATATTGTATAAACTTTAAAATTGTTTTCAATAAATTACATAATTATCTGTTTGATCAAGTAAAGGATAATAAAGTGTACTTGGAAACTTGCACATATTTCGATTATTATAAATAATTGAGTGCATAATTAATTCGAACCGTTTCAAATTAATATCGAACTAAATGTATGCATACGTATTGGTTTTATAATACACCGTACAGTATATACGCATTACTTCAGCACACCACATACACATATAAATATATCTAACATATATATATTTATATATATATATGTATCAATATGTGCTGGTTGTGTACATGCACAATATAAGTGTACAGTATATAGAAGTTGTCCTTCGTTTGCAATATTATCCGTTCACGTTCTTTCTATAAACTATTTTCTATAAACTTCTGCCACTGCTGCTGGACCAAAAGCAACAACTTTCAACTGTCTCGATAAACGACGATTATAAACACACACTGACACACACTCAAACACACACACACAAACACAAACCTAAGCGGTTTTCTTAATTATTGCATTACAGATAAATTTTATTCTTTGAGCAACATTAATTTCGTTCGCTAAATGAAAAAAAAATGTTATGTGGAAATATATTTTTCTGCGTGTTACATATAATAAACTAAAAACAAATAAAAACAAAAAATTCCTATCGGTTTGAATTCTCGTATAGTTTATTGTATCAAGGTTGACGTTGTTTCTTGTAAAAATCCTTTCTATACAACTTTTTTTTGTCTTTTGACATTCAGTGCTGTTGGGTTTGCTCATTTTGTTTTATTTGGTACATACAGGGTGATAATTGAGTTTCTTTGGAGGATTGCATAGGTTCCATTGAAATGGTGTCACCTGTCAAAGATGCTTTGGAATTGTCAATTTTGAATAATCGTATATGTTAAAAAATCACAGGATTCTAAACTAATTTGAAATTAGTTTTAAGCTTTAAAATTTATTTAAGACAAATAGAAAATAGTTTTAATCCATTTGTTTTTTCATTTATATGATTTTATATGAAATTATATCATTTGATTCATTATAATAGAGAAAATTTATGAACTTTAAGAGCCACAAAAGTTTACCGAGTAAGTCGTATTAATTAATGCGTTTTTCTTTGATTAAAAATTGGTTTTGTTTTTCGTTTTTTGTATAAATGATTTTTGATTTAGAAATAACTTACAATTTCTGAACAAATTGTACTAACCCTGTATACTAGAAGTTTATGCAAAAAAAAAGATAATAATTGAGGGAATAAAGAAATATTTCCTGATTTTTTTACCTTTCTATGTAAAATTTCATTTTCATTCAGCTATAAACTGCGTGCCAATTTTAACATTTGCAAATTTATACCGATATAAAAGTTATGAGGAAAAAAAGTTATGAATTTTTTTTCCCAACAAAATGCCTACGCCGAAGACCGTAAAACGTAGTTTGGGCAATAATTTGCATATCTTTAATATGAAATCTTGGCAAACTTGTTATTATTGGCGTTTTTATCCTAAGCAACTTTATTGCCAACAAAAAAAAATTATACGTTTTCCAATTTAAATATTGAAACATTTTGTTTTAGCTTGGTGCTAATTAAACAAAAAAATAAAATAAAAAAGTTACTAAAAAGTTATTGCTTATAAAGATGTAAAGGCACACAGAAAGAAGCAAACAGAAGACAGAAAGCAGACATTGCGAGCATCTTTAAAAATAAAAACCGTTTAATTAGTGCAAAAAAAAAAGAAAAGAAGAGCAAAACAAATGCTGATATAGAAGCAAAATGAATGGATGAGCGTCATCGCAATTTACGTTCCTTGCTCCTATTTTTACACGCACACTCTTTTTTAATAAATTTTCTCTTATCACACTTGGAGTCAATTTTCCCACCCACGCAATTAGGTTTGTATGCGCAAATCGTACGTTAAGTAATTTTCAGCTGGCGTCTATGTGTTTATTGTAATACATTCACGGACAGTGCGAATGATTTGCGTGCGGATGGGTGTATGTGGGTGAGTGGAATACTCGAACATTCTGTGCTTCCACAAGTTGCTCTGACGTCATTTCGGTGGCACTTTCAGTGGCGTTACTCCGGTATTGATCCTGCCTCCCTTTTACTATCAGGTCAAAACATACTCACGCGTCCTCTTTTTGTTATTTTCAATTTGCCGACCCTATTTTTTATAGCCTGCTAAAGCCAAAGTGGGTTGTTTATGTTAGGATTATCAAAAGATTAAGATTCGTTCTTTTTTTTTTTAATTAATTAACTGTCAGCACTTACTTTCATAATTTACCTTGTTTTTGTAATTTAAAAATTTAACGAACAAACAAAATTTTTAATGCCCAATTTTTCTATTTAGTACAATGATATAGTAGTAGAAATAGAAAAAATTGGAATTAAAAAACAATTAATTGTTATTTTCGATTAGGTGATTTGAGTGAATGATGAATCAAATTTTATCATTAAATTAAACTTAAATGACATCTGCCGATTTTTATCAAAATAAGATAATATTTCCGATGGATTGGTAAAAATTTTAATTTTGAGAAACTTCCGGTTAAACCGGAAATCAACTCTCCTTGATTTTTAAGTCATTTTCACCCCCTATATATATTTTTTTTATTTTTTTCTTTCTTTTTGATTCTAGGGACAATTCTAAATATGTAAAAAATTTCGTAAAGTTTAAAATTTTGAAATGATCAAGAATTCCATTAATATTGGAATCCAGGGGGCTAGGAATCGATTTAATTATTTCCTAGCCACTTTTGAGAATCGATAAAAGTAACAGCAATAAAAAAACAATTAAAACTTACGAGTTTATTCAATTTATAATAATAAAATAAAGTATTTTTCAATTTATTCAACATTTTTTGCAACTTACAATAAATATAACTGCATTCTTTTTGAATACAGTGCAATCAAAGAATGAAGTAACCCATTTTATTTCTCTATTAAGCAACCAAAAAAAAAATTTTTTTTTTACATTTGAATATAAATGCTGCGGCTTTTAGTGTTAAGAAAGCTGTAATAATAAAGGGTGATCAATTTAGAGGTATCGCATTTGATATGAAAATTAAATAACGAAAATTTAAATTGATAGGGCAACCATTATTATTTCTGTGTAGAACCATCCATGTCATTTACTTTTTAAAGAAAATCCCATTTAAATGATGACCGCAACTACTCCGTAATTGGGCCATCCGTAAACACCAATTTTGAATAATTCTCTCGAGGATTTCGGTCGGTATCTCGCGAATAACTTAAGTAATGTTGGCTTCCAATGCCTCAATCGTAGCTGGTTTATCCACAAAACACTTAAAATTAACATACCCCCACAAATAAAAGTCCAAAGGTGTGATATCACACGATCTTGGTGGCCAATCGATCGGTCCAAGTCGAGAGATCAATTGCTAACGGAAACGACTACCCAGTAAATCCATTGTTATGCCACTTTGGAAGATCGGAGGGCTTCAATTTTTAAACTAGCTGTATTTTATAAGTTTTCAACTCAAGATCTTTGCGTAAAATCGCCCAAGTGTTGTCAAAAGACAGTGCAAGTTGATGAGATCGGCGCCCAATTGCCTCTTCCGGGCCTTCGACAAAACTCTCACTCCCAGTCGCAATATTCCCTTCATTTCGGGCTGTACGTGGTTTAATCGGTCGAGTATCATCCAATAATTTAAAATTATTCTCAAGTTTACTGATGGTATGCGGAATAGTGCGTTCGGTAGGACGATTATGTGCACCATAAATTGGCCTGAGCGCGCGACAAATACTTTTTACAGACCGTCGATTTTCATAAAACAATTGTATGATTTGTAAACGTTGTTCAGGGGTGAGTCTTCCCATATTAAAATTTCAATGAATACTAAGCACAATGATGTATTTACTTTGATTGTAGTCACGGGTAACATGTCAATAAAACCGTATTAAAAAAAAGTACCTCCAAACTGATCAGCCTATAGTAAGGATGTCATTGCAGTAGCCTTTAAAAAAGTTTTTTTTTAATTTTTTTTATTGAGTGTTATACCTTTGAATACCTTATTTTAAAGCTGATTTATTGCAGAACAGACTGAAAAGACCGATTTTGGGCTTAATGGTTGCACAATTACATATTCCGACGTTACCAAAGTGGTAAAGTGGCATATGCCTCCTGGTTCCCGAATTATCCACATAAAAAAATGTAAATCTCGGAATTTACTTCAATAATTTCATTAGAAATTCTACAATATTTTTCCATTTAAATGAATATCAATTTCTATTATTTATTAACAAAAACAATCATACATTTCATTTTTAAATAAATGTAATACCCTGTATATGCTGTGTATAAATTTGACCTTTTAAATTTCGCAAATTGTTCTCTATTCCACTTTTCTTATCATACAGTATAGTACAGCATAAGTAAAAACAATTTCCTGTCTTTCCGCAAATTGCACTTTATATCTATTTGAACAGACACACATATTCAAGATTGTTATTTAACTTGAAGCGATTTGCAATTTTGCCACTCCGCATACTTTATAAGTGATATGACGAAAGAGAGAGAGAGAGAGAGAGCCTGAAAAGTACCTTTCATTTTCCTAATATAACAAATTAATAAATAATGATGATGCAGAAGATAAATTTGAATGTACTTTCCAATGTGCAGGACAAGTAAATAAATTTGAGTGCGTTATTTAGTAACAATTACCCACACACATACACACAAACACACAAGCCAATGCGGCAATTTGGTCGCTTTATTACTCCAGCGCCTACATTTTCTTTTGCCGATTTGTTGTTGTTGCTAGACGGTAATTTTACAATTCAAACAACTATTATTCATTACTTAATTTTATGGCAAATTAAATGATTCTATAGATATTCGAAACAAATGCATTTCTAATTATGAGCTATTAAAATACTGACAATTATATGGCTGGGGATATTTTAATTTTTAATTTTCATTTTTAGGAGTAAAAATATCTTTATAATTTTCCAGGAAATTTTCGCATAGTGAACAAATTGATTTGTTCAATTATTGATAGCTTTTACAGAAAGTTATTTTTTGTTTGTTTTTAGTTAGTTATTTACAAAAAACTAAGATTTTTTTTGGTAACTTTACCGGTCAACATGATTTTTGTATCGGGATATAAAATGTTAAATTTTAATGTACTTTTCTTCACTTTTTTTTTTGTCCAGTTTGCTTTTGTGACATTCAACGCAATTTTTTAATTCTTAAGAAAATGGTCGATTTTTTCATAATTTAATTTTAAATTACAGCCAGAAATATTTTTGCTCAACTTCAAAGATATTTTATTCAATAATAACGATAATTTAAAACATACAAAGATAAAATTAAATAAATAAGTAAAAAATAGATAAAAATGAATAATTTTAATGATTTTCTGTTATTTTAATTTTCACACAAAATGAAGTCACTCATCATATTCTCATTGAACTCATTAATTTCCACTTTAAATTAATAGGATATATTATCCTTTATCAAAATCTAAAAGAAAAGAAAATTTATATCTTTCCGGTTTTCCGGAAATAAGTTTTAAGTGCTAGGTTTCCTCTTTTATAGCATATGTGCAGAAAGTGCATCATTTATGTCAACTTTTCTCTTAAGTTAACCCATCGATTTTTAAATTTTCACTCTTATTTTATAGAGCAAATTGTTCATCATCAAAATCAAACCTAAAAAAATCATTATTTTAATCAATGCAAACTAAGCAAAAGCCAAGAAAGATTACTGTAGTGTCTTTTGATACCGACCATCAGATTCCATTAATTAAAAAAATTAAAGGAACTCAGAGAAATCCAAATAATAACAATAGCAAAACCAACCATTTTCAAACAAAATTTGTTGTTGCTTTAAAGCACGAAAAATGCATAGCAATACAATTTATTTTAATAAAAAAAGGAAACAAAACCATAAATTTGCAATTAGTCCCGCACGCATAAATGAAAACATAAAAAAAAATTGACAAATGGCAAATGTAAATTGTAATTTATGGTGGAAATTATTAGCCACGACTTTACAGTTTACTTTAGGCAATAAGACAAAATGCAAATAAAACATTATTAATGCAAATTATTAGTTTAAATGTTAATGTTCTGCCTACACAATAATTATTTGCACTCTGAATTAAAACGAAAGGCGTTTCTCGGCACTTGGGACATTTGTACACATTAATAAGTTCAAATTAAACAAATCAGTAGTAAATTTAAATAAGCGCATAACGGAAAATAATACTTGTTTATTACTTTCTGGTGATAATTCAACGGTATAATAAAAACAAGGGACAACTTTTAAAGATTGCATCGATTGACATTTTATCAAGGCAAAATCGCTTCTAGATGGCAATCAGCAATCAGCTATCAGTAATGAAAAATACAATAGTCACTTCATCAATATTGTTTTTTGGGTTTTTGAAAGGAAAGGAAAATGCAGTTTTGACATTATCGAATTTTAGCGAAAAAATCGGAAAAAAAAATCCGAATTAGTTACTAATTTAAATAAATATTTCACTAACAAGTCGAATGCGGTGGAAAAAAAAAACTTGCATAATATTTATATTGGCTCTTTCGTTTTTCTAAAACTCCAAACGAACGCTGCTTTGACGCAATAATTAAAGATAAATTCGAAATTAATTTATTCATTCGAAAGAATTCCGAAAGTGCAAGTGAAGGAGCAAGAATCAGGTCCACACTTATAATGTGTTAATATTTTTTTGTTATTACCATTTTCGATGTTGCAATAATTGTGTATGGAATAGACGTGAAACGCGTTCATGTCGAACGGACATTAGAGTAGATTGCTGGCCATGATAACACCATAAACTAATGAAAATTAACTTGTCGTTCTTTTCGTGTGTGTAGCGTACGCTTGTAATCCACGTCTAGTCGTTCAAAACGCATTGCGAATTAATTAATGCATCTAATGCAATTTTTTTTTTCGTGTCTTTCTTTTTCTTTCCCGAAACGCCAGTGCCATTAATTGTTGTTGCGCGCTCGATTTGGAAACGCTGAGGTTTGCGTTCGTTGCTGGCTAAAAATGTTTATGCCAGGTGCTAATTGGACTCATTAAAAGTGTTTAAATTTGCAAAAGAACATTCTTGTTTCTAGTAGCAATGTACTTATAGCCTAATGTTTACTCGTTTCTAGAACTAAAGCCTAATTTGGTTTCTATTTTACTATTATTGTACGAGTAGTACTACAAAGTTTACACTATTTAATTTTCAAAAAATAAAAACTAAATCTTTAATTGCTTATTGTTAGTTGCTTTAAGGATCCCCTATTAAGAAAAAACAGAGCAAAATTTGAGTTTTTAAATATTTTAATTATTTTTAGTTTTAGTTTTTGTTTTTTTGTTGATGCATAAATTACATGTAATTAAATGTGGAGGTAGTAATTTATGTTTTACGTCAAAAATACCAACATTTTTGTACTAATTTTTAAAATTTTTTAAATTTTTATATTTTCTGATATATAAACTTTACATTTTAATATAGAAAATTTTTTAGAGCGAAATTTAGAAGGGTAAAAAAGCATTTATTATACAGGGTATTTTTCTTGCATCCTAGGGCATTTGTTATGGGGAAACCATTAAAGATATCAGTTTGATTTTTTCACCATTACCAGTTTGGGCCAAATTCTAGGTCCCCTAAAATAGTCCCCACTTCCAGTCACTTCCGGTTATACCGGAACTAAATGCCAACTTTGTTTTTTTAAATGGGATACCCCAATTTTTATTTAAGATTTTGATTAAGAATCAAAATTAAACTAACATTAGCTTGAAAATTTTCTTTCTACCCCTAATAGTTTTTTTGCTATTAGGGTTTTTCCAAAAATGTTCGGGGTAATGAGCGTTCATAAAAAAAATCATATCTCGAAAGGTAATTCACAAAATTGGAAAATTCTTTGAATGTACAATTATTTAAACTTGTAGGTATGCACTCATTAAATTAATTTGTTGTTTTTTAATACAGGGTGTTCAAAAAATGAAGCCAAAAATAGCAATAG